>JAFVLL020015793.1:0-10685 GCA_021397915.2 Tor tambroides | reverse complement strand
TTGTGAACAATATTTGAGCGAAATAGGCCTTTTGTGTACATAGAAAAAGTCTTAGATCTTTGAGTTCAGCTCATGAAAAATGGGGGCAAAAACAAGTGATGCGTTTATAATTTTGTTCAGTGTATATAATCTACCTGTCAGCTGTTTAGTCACACAAACTGAAAAATCACCAAAACCAGTGAAACACTAGCTTGGCCAATTTGGGAGGCCACTCAGACCAATGTAAACCAGCGAACACCAGCACAGCACCTCAGGCTGCTTTCATAATCAGAGATTTTCCAGCTAAGGTCCTGCTGGTCATTTTAAGAGGCAACAAGTAGAGTTCTTCTGGATTATTTTGCAGGGAGGAGCGTTCATTTTGTCCTTATATCTGTCAGAGATGTCTGCAATTTGGAGTTTGTGGGCTCGGAGTAATTGGGAGCTGAGTAGCGCTCTCAGTGTGTTTGAAGGGATCAGCCGTCTGCTGGAGTGCAGAGTTAAGCCCAACAAATTGCTCTGTTTCCTGCTGAGGAGGCGCATCTCATTTGCTCTAAAGTGGCCTGTGAAATATATCAAGAGTCAAGGTGCAAATCCTCCAGCGTCAGGAGCGACAAGCTCTCGCTCTCACCAGAGGAAAAAACACAGGCGCTCACGTCTTCAACTCTAAACGCTTCTCGTGACAGACAGAATCGTGACCAGCGTTTCTCACCGCAGACTGATGACGGATACAGACACAAAAACAGGTCTCAGGTCTGTTCTGACTGATCACCGACCGCAGGAAAAAACAGCACAGAATAATAACATGCAACTAATCATAGAATCAAGTAAATATAATTTGGAGTCAGTATGACTTTTTTTTTTTTAAGGAAATTAATACTTTTATCCAGCGAGAACTTTCTATTCATCTTGCGAATCCTGGAAAAATAAGATGTATCACGGTTTCCACAAAACTATCGGGCAGTGCACCTGTTTTCAACATTGATAATAATCAGAAATGTTTCTTGAGCAGCAAATCAGCATATTAGACTGATTTCTGCAGGGTCATGTGACACTGAAGACTGGAGCAATGATACTGAAAATTCAGCTTTGATCACAGGAATAAATTACAGTTTAACATATATTCACATTGAAATTAGCTATTTTAAATTAGAATAATATTTCACAATCTTACAGATTTTAATATATTTTTGATCAAATAAATGCAGCCTTGGTGAACAGAAGCTACTCTACATACAAAAAAATCTTACCAAACCTAAAACTTTTGTTGTTGAGGTCAAATGACATTTTTGTTCATTTCTGTACAAAACTGAATTTTTTTACTGAGTTTGGTCGTCAAATGTAAATCCGCATCTTGAAGCAAAACTAGTTGGATGAATCAGTAAATCTTAAGTGCAAACCTCACAGAACGGATTGCAGAGCATTTCGGCATACAAACGTGAAGATGACAAAAGATCTGAAACTCAATAAGCATCTATTCTCAGAGTGTCAAAACTAAATAAACCCTCTCACACACGTAACAAGCTCATTTCAATAACACATTTAGCTAGTGCTGAGCTCACTGGAGAGCCTGAGGAAGCTCAGATCTGTTCTTCTAAATCCGATTTAACATTACACATTGAAGAAAGAGAATTATATTCATATTTTTGAACAAACTAATGTTTCTTGAATAAATAAATAATTGTAAACAAACTATAAATATTAAATATAAAATCATAAAAAATTAGAAAATATTTAAGATTGCACACTGAAGGAGGAAAATTATATTTACAATTTTACATTTATAATAAATATCTAAATAAATCAAATAAATAATAAATACATGTAAATAAACTATAAATACTAAATATAAAATTATTACAAATTAATTATATTAAAAATAAAATGATAAAATATTTACGATTGCACACTGAATGAGGAAAATTATATTTATAATTTTTAATTTATATTAAATATATAAATAAATCAAATAAAAAAATAAATACATGTAAATAAATTATAAATACTAAATATTAAATTATGTTAAAAATAAAATGATAAAATATTTAATACTGCACACTGAGGGAGAATTATTTATTAAATGTATATTAAATATAATTAAATAAAATAATGAATACATGTAAATAATAAATATACAATTTATTACTAAATATACAATTTATAAAAAAATAATTATATTAAAAATTAAATTACAAAATATCATAGAGAGGTTGATGAAGCTTAAACCTGTTTTAAATAAGTCTTATATTTGATTTAAGATTGCACATTGAAGGAGGAGAATTACATTTATATTTTTAAAATGATAAATAATTAAATATATATATATATATATATATATACACACACACACACACACACATATATATATATATATATATATATAGTATTATATTGATTAAATTATTAAGTATTTATATTATAAAACAGGAAAAATATATAATCTACCTGTTAGCTGGTCAGGCCAAGACATCTGAACAAACACCAAAACCAGCTAAACACTAATTTGGCCAATTTGGAGAGTCATGTCTACAGACCAGAAGATCACAGAGATGCATACAGGGCCGTTTTGAGGCAGTAAACAACGTATGAGTCGCTCAGTGTGACGATGATTTCTGCACAGACAAGCAGCACTTACTAAACTCAATTGCTGCGTAGCGTTTTATCTCGTCAGAGTATGTTTTCAGGTGAGAAAAAAAAAGCCTTACCCCGATGCTATCCTCCTGTCTGTACGGCCTCCAATTATGGCCTGTGTCACTGAACATGAGGAGGTAGCGTGTGACCCAATCAGAGCTGCCGTATCGGCCCTGGGTGGCGATGGCTGTAATCTCTGTCCGCTGCTCCAGCTTGATTTCCAGCCACTGGTACTTATTAGAGTCCAGCGGGGACCAGCCTCCGGCACCTGCGGGACACAGCACACAAACCAAGGCTTCTTACTCCGCATTATGCACCGCACTGCATGGATTGCATCACACGCTATTCATAACTGATCCACTGCTGAGGCATTTGTTAGGAGACAAGCTGCCTTGATATGGAGCATCCAAACTGAAACTGAACCATTATAAGTGGCTGATATGCCACACACCACATAGGCAGTTACTGTGAAGTACACAAACTAATTTCAATAAAGTTTAATGTTAGCATCACACAAAAAATATTGGGTAAATATTTTTAATATAGTATACATTAAAAAAAAAAATTATTTTATATATATATATATATATATATATATATATAATTAGTGCTGTCAAAAGATTAATCGCAATTAATCACATCCAAAATAAAAGTTTTTGTTTATATAATATATGTGTGTGTACTGTGTATATTTATTATGTATATATAAAAATACACACATACAGTATATATTTTGAAAATAATTACATGTATTTACATGTATATATTTATATGTATATAATTTATATTTAAATATATTTATATACAAACTTAATGATATTAATCGTGATTAATCGTTTGACAGCACATACATATATATATATATATATATATATATATATATGTATAAATTTGAGAACATTATTTCATATCCACCATTAAATATGCTTTTTAAAAAGGGTTTTTCACAATGCATTCTGGAATTGGATGTTGCCTTAAAGTTGTCATATGATGCGATTTCAAGTTTTCCTTTCTCTTTGTGTTACAAGCTGTTCATGCATAGATAAGATCCCTGAAATTGCAAAGACTAAAGTCTCAAAACCAAAGAGATATTCTTTATAAAAGTTAAGACTCTGCCACGCCCCCCTAAAACGACTCATTCAAACACGCCCCCACATGTCTATGTCATGGTGTGGGGAGATTTTCATAACACCACCCAAATGTATACGCAAATAAAGGGGTTGTAGTGCTGTTGCTGCCGCCGGTGCCATGTTGTGGAGACGCTGTGTTTCATCATGAAAGCGAAACTACTTTGTTTGGGCTTCCAAAAGAGGACACAACTAGAAATCAGTGGTTAAGTTGTATTTACAACACTGTTCCAGAACAGTTCAACCCAAATATTAGAGTGTGTGCGGCGCAATTTACGGAGGACTATTTCCTGAACCTGGCAGGAGAGTAGCCTTGCTTGCAGGCTTGCACAAAGGCTGTTTCTATAAAGTGGGGCAATTCCAACTTTGCAAGGACAGTCTGGCGCTTCTGACTCACAGCCTGTAAGTACATTTCTGCTACTGACGATTCAAACGCGAGTTTTGAGCTGTGTAGAGTAGTGCTTGTTGTTTGTCGTTTCTCCGATCACAAATGCAGACATGGTAATGTTTACGCGGTGCGATGCAACGCGACGTGTAAAAAGACAGTATAAGTCATTATAATCAGTAATTATGTCCCCACTGGATGCAACAAATGCCTCGTTTATAATGGGTTTTATTGTTTTTGTGTCGTCGCGCCGGGACACGGCATCACAATACGGTGAGGGGCGTAACATTTACATCACACGCTTGAGGTATTCGGCCAATGACAACGCACTGGATAGATGGCCAATCAGAGCACGCCTCACTTCTCAGAATGATGAGCTTTGTAAAAATCAACGCGTTTCAGAAAGGCGGGGCATAGAGGAGCAACAATAATGTACAGTATGTGGAAAATAATGTGTTTTTTGAACTTTAAACCACATAAACACATTGCATTACACCAAATACACAAAATAATGTTCTTTTTAGCAACGTCATATGACCCCTTTAAATGTTGTAAAGAAAGCAGTAAAGTTATGTCATTAAGTCTGTTTGCATGATGCCTTAACATGCTGTCTAGGTAGGCAGCTCAACAGATATTGGAAGAGGCTATTTTTTCCACGTTTTCCCTTCATTCTGGTGTGAAATTACACTCACTTATCAACATATCTTAATGAGGATAAAGCCGTTCCACTGTAAAATCCTGTTAAAAACCTGTTTGTAGTCTAACAACAAGTTCATCAGACTTCATTCTGATCTTTTCATTAGTGAAATTCTCTTTGTACCTTTCAACATCACATCTAACCCTATGCATTATGCTTTTACAACTTACTCAAAAATGAAAGTTTCGTTTCCTAAAGAAATGTTCTTTTCTTCCATGGAAGGCAAATGAATATGTTTAGCAGCATTTTCATTTTCATACAATCTCAGAAAAGATTGTAAGCACTATAAAAGCACCATAACAGGCTCTTCAGATTACTACTTTGGGTTTTTTATGGAGCTTTTTGGTGATTTTTTGGAGTTTAACAGCATCTGTCCTCACAAATTTTCATCCACCTTGATGCTTCACATGAATTATGGAAGTAACTTCGGTTAAACTGTAAACAATCAACCAAAGATTTGCTCTTTGATTGCAATAACAAGCATTTTCAAAAACTTGGTATTATATGTTGACATTATAAATACTGTATTTACCAGCTTTAGAAACTATACAGTAAAGACTGCTAATAGGGATTAGAAGGGAAAAGAGGAGACGATTACATTTTAAAGCATCCGTGTGAAAACAAATCTGAAAAGAGACATGAGGATTTAAGGAGAAAAACCAGATTCTTAGTGCATTCAGTGAATTATTCATGAGATACATTGTAAATTAAGACCACAAATATGCAGTGTATGTTGTCTTTTTCATACTGAAAATAATCCTAAGGAAAAGATGCAGCGGCAGAAAAGAGCTCTTGTCACATTACACTAGCAAGCGTTATGTTACTCTCCTGATGTCTGATTATAAAACATGAAGGGAAATTTACAGCTCATTCAGTCAAGCTCACGGATAAGGATGATTTGTAATGATTATGATTTGAAATGATTTGTTTCAGTCTTTTTAAGTGGAACTTACTCAAACTGGAAAAGCCTCCCATAATTTAAATTGCAGTATAGAAAAGTCAACATGAACAGTCTACAAAATATCTCCTTTTCTACGGCCCCATGAAATGTTTTATTTTTTTCCCAAACCCCCCCCCCCCTTTCCCTCTTCAACACTGCAACATTTTTTTGTTTTTGTTCTTTCAGGTTACATTTTTTCCATTTCCAACATTTTCAATTAATCGAATTTATGAAAACAACTATTTATTTATTTATTTATTTATGTATGTATGTACATTAATAGTGCCATTTGAAATGCTTTATTATTTATTTATTTTTTGTGTGTGTTTTTACATTTTTCTGGTAATCAAATGAAGCCATAAATTACTAATTTAACTTATCTCTTCATCCAATGAAGTTCTGCACAGGAAAGGTCTATTGTTAAAATTAAAACATGGATGAAAAATTATATGATAATTCCTTAAAAATAGCCATGTTTTAATAATAATTTTATTATTATTCTGAATTATTATTATTAGTGTTATTATTATATGTAGTCATACATTATAATGTATAATAGTAATATAGTAATAATAGTATTTCTTTCACAATTTCTTCAAGTTAAACCAAACTTTTATTTTGACGGGCTGCCGTGGAGAGTTTTGTTTGTATGTGTATATATGGTAGGTTTTTCTCAAATGAAACAGTCAAATGCTCAATAATGCTCAATAAGAGCAGTTTTGGAGATGTTGTTCATGTATTTATGTCCTTATTTAGTGAGACACTGAAATGCTGAAGCTCACTTCAGTATGTGTGTAGTAAAGGAAACCGCATGTCTGAGCCATTCATTCACACTGAGACACATGCAGGATTCATATTAAAAGTCTTTTTGCAGTTTAATATTCGCAGACACTAGTCCATTTTGCCGTATGATGTGTAACAACAAAATCTGACAAACATATGGCCATAGTTTTGGGCTCCAGAGAACTCATACAAATTTAAAACAACAAGTAAATGATGACAGGATTTCAACATCTTGGCAAACTATTCCTTAAGTTTTGCACTGAGTAACAGGCAGCTACTGTGAACGCATTAATATTCCGAGTCCATCACAACGCAGTCCCATTTACCTACAGCTGACCATAAATACTGACACAAATAAGCCTGGAAATCCCATCAGATCCCTCTTAAGGAGCTGCATTGGCTGGACACCCATAGTGCTGGGTCTCACGCTGCAGATGTGGATCCGTATACCTCAGCGGTGCAGCCTAAATCAGATCAGACGGCATCATAAATGCTACCTGTCCCTCGTAAATCATGATAAAACAGCCGAACGGTGGGGCGCCGAGGTGGGCTGCTCTGAGAGAGCCAGCGAGAGCGACACCTGCTCGGGACAGGAGCCGTGGCGTATTGGCAGCACAGGAAGTGAAAGTGCTGAATGCGGCCAAAGCGTCGGAGCCAGATGGATAGAGCCATCAGACAGGTGGAGCCCGGCGAACCCAAATCCAGCCGCCCGGTGCGTCTCGCTCATAATCAGGACAACCAGACTCAAGATGAGGATATTCTAGAGCACGACGGGACCTACATTCACATCAGAAAAGCCAATGTTTATAGCCAGAGGATTATTTTAATGCTCAAAGGCTGCTCAGAAGGGTTAATGGAGTTGTTTCACTGAAGTATCAACACTTTTGTTTCTGCTAAGATTCCTCAGAAGAAATAGATATAGACACAATAATCTGTAATACTCTTAAAATAAAAACAAAATAATTATTTTGGGTGAAATAGTAATAATCAAAAAATATTTTATTTTTATATAATCATAAATATATTTTATTTACACTATATATATATATATATATATATATGTGTGTGTGTGTGTGTGTGTGTGTGTGTGTGTATGTATGTATGTTTTTTATATATATATATATATATATATATATATATATACATACATATATATATATATACATATATATATATATAAAATGTAATTGATTATATATATATATATATATGTATATATATATATTAGGGGTGGCACGGTTCGCGGAAAAAAACCGAACCGTACGGTTCTCCACACACGCTAGGACCGCGGTTCATCTTCAGTCTGACAACGCATCTACAATATGGTTTGTAATGAATAACGCGTAAAAAAAACAGGGTTCGGCTAATGTGTGCTTCTGTTGATGGATGCGAATTCTGCCTTCCCAGTACAACACAACAATAGCGATGAAAAAAAAAGAAAAAAAGTGGACAAACCATTCTCTCTTGTTCAATGCGAGTGCCGTATGCTGGAATATGAGCAGTCATTAATTCCGTCATCACCCGGGTGCTGATAGCGCGCGCGCGCGCACAGGTGAGACCTGAACAGCACACGTTGATATCTGTGTTTAAACTAAACTCATGTAAGCTTTGCCAGTTTAAACATTTAAACATCACTCGCACGCGCAGTGAGAAGATTTGTGCGTGCGCTCATCAGAAGCGCGCAAACCCGCGCCTCAGAACACGCGCAAATATTAAGCTCTCTCTGAAGTATTGTGTTTGAATGGACAAATTCACACAAAAATTATGTCAAAATGCCCGTCTTGGTAAGTATCCTATAGCAGACATAGCCGGCTGAACGTATAGTATCAGTGCACTGGATCAGTGCATTCTCTTAAAGTGACAGCACTTTCTTAATATTAATCAAACAGCAACAACAAAGAAATCACTCACTGCTCTTGATTGAATCGCTTTTGTAACTTTAATAAAGATTAATCTTTAATTTATACAGTCAAATATGCAATGCTGTTTTACATTTGATTACTTTATTCAATTTCTGTACCTAAAAACTAATGCTATAGACTTACCTAAAAAAAACCCTGAAAATCAGTTTATTTTATTTTTTTTTGTTACTCTATTGTATTTAGTTGTGCTGTTGCTTGTAGTTAGATAGATTATTCTTATTTGACAGTATAGTTTTTCCCTAAACATACCGAACCATACCGAAACCGTGACTCTAAAACCGTGACACAAACCGAACCGTGAAAAAGTTGAACCGTTTCACCCCTAATATATATATATATATATATATATATATATATGTGTGTGTGTGTGTGTGTGTGTGTATGTATGTATGTATGTTTATTATATATATATATATATATATATATATATATAAATAATCAATTTCATTTTTTATTTTAAGAATTATTTATTTTTGTGTGTAAAACAATATATACACGTACATACATATACATATATGTACACAATACAAAAAAATAACACAACTTGTAATTTCTTGTATATAATTATATATATATCTACATCTTTATTAATTACATATATGTAAACAATAAATAAACTAAACGAAAAATGACTATATATTGTGATACACATATTTTGTATTTAATATGACTTATTGTTAACTTATTTATTTTTTGTTAAATGTTTATGTGCTATTTTTTATATTTTTATTTAACATTTATTATTATATATTTTATAATTTTTATATTATTTATCATATGTATTATATATTACTAGATAGCAGTTCAGATCATTTGATTATTGGATAATTTGTTGAACCTTTTTTGCGTTCAACTTTTAAGTGACTTGAGTGTAGTATTGTATAGATCTCCGCTGGTCTTTTTCTTATAGGAGAAGCATATGAGAAGCAGGAGACATCTGTCTAAGAAAAACAACTGAGATATTACTGAGATCTCATTTGTACAGCAGATGGAGGTTTGGTTAGAGTTGTTGCTCAGTCCTGTTGAATCATGAGTGATATTGTCATACTCGCTGTGTTCACTAAAATAAAACAAACCTGGGGTTTAACGTTTCTATCAGAGCCGGTTAGCCTCAGAGCAGCATAACTAGCCTATTTTAGTATTTAGGGCAGTAAGAAGCCGAGCTAAATATGTGCATCAGAAGACACTGACATGGCCACTGAGACGGGAAGAGCCGAGGCTTGACCTGTGCTCATTACTGAGAGCCAAACGCAGGGGCGGACAGCCGGAAGAAGCTCTGTAATGACACAAAGCCTGCAGAACAGAGTGTGTGTAGAATTCAAACCAGTGTCCAGAAAGCAGCTCCGGCCCTAATATCGTGGAGCAGGGACAGCAGTATGTATGATCGATTGCAGAGTGTTTCTCTAAAAGCTTTCTAAAGCCCTGAGCTGCCGGATCCGAGCATCAGGAATCAGCCTGCGCTGGAGAAAAAAAAAAAACGCCAGCACATCTCGGAAAAATACAAGGAAAAGGTCTCTGTGTTTAAGTTATACTGGAGATGACACTCACATTGCATTTCAGTTTGGTGAAAATGTGGTGCAGGTGTATTTCCAGGAAGAAAATGTAAGATAGGAATAAGTTTTATTCAAAAACGACACTTTCCTATAGGAGATAATCTTTAGTATAAGAAAAAAAAATCTAATCTTTAGTTTAAGAAAAAATAAATAAATAAAAACGATACAATCAATCAATCAATCAATCAATCATTCTATCTATCTATCTATCTATCTATCTATCTATCTATCTATCTATCTATCTATCTGTCTTTCTGTCTGTTTTTCTGTCAAAATAAAAAACAATTATACACAAAATTACAAATAAGTTACGTATTAAATGAGATATTAAATTACATAAAATTACTATATACTAGTAAAATTACTACATACTATATATTTATATTTACAACAGATAGATACATAGACAGTCAGACAGACTTTTAAAAAAAAAATAACTATAAAAATCCTTATACTATAAATACATAAATAATACTTGTAATATATAAATATAAAAATAAAAATAATATATGTTTTATACACTCATATATATTATATTTATATATGTATAAATATATTTATGTGTGTGTGTATATTTAAAATGTGTGTGTGTGTGTGTGTGTGTGTGTGTGTGTGTATTTAAAAAAGAATTTCTTAACTTCATTAAGTACATATAAAATATATTAGGTCAT
>JAFVLL020015792.1:0-35000 GCA_021397915.2 Tor tambroides | reverse complement strand
TTGCAATTTAGTACATTTAAACTTATTAACTTTAAATGTAATACTGAATAACACACTACAGTTCAAATTATGATTAAGTACTTTACATGCGCTTTAGTATGTCAGTCAATAGCTATATCAAAATGTGTACTTCTCTAAAGCACAACACAAGATTATTAAAACATGATGTGAAATGTACTTTAAAGTAAAACCTCTAATTTGACATTTTTACAAAGTGCTCTTTTTTAAAAGTGTACTTAAGTGTGTTAAGAAACAGCCACGAAAGAGTCTTTAAGTACAATTAAGTGACCTTTATTTAATTAATGTTTTATTATCTGCAAGTGGGCTTTAAAAATATACTTTTAAGATTTGAAGTACACATTCAGTACAGTTAAGCACTTCTTTTCATAAGGACAGGCTGTCATGCTCCAAAATATCAAAATATAAAGTAGCAAGTAGCCAATACGACTCACATCCGATACCTCAAACCTAAATCATCCATTTACTGAGCTTTACTCAATGCCACAGTCTTCTCATGCCATTGATTTTCTATTGCAATAGAAATAGAGAAAACTGCATGACCTCTGCAACCTGTCGAATCAATCAGCGTGGCTTGTTTACACACAATTATCAAAAGTCAGACTCCACCAAATGCTGAATGAGAACACAAACAAACAGGTGCTCAGTGTGCAGTAAATCAGGATATGTGAACACAGCCTGGAAACACAAAACTCTCTTATCACGCTTGATATTTGCCATCTTTGTTTTGCACGCTCTTTTGTTTAGAAAGATTACAGAAGGTGAGGGAAGGAAGAAGAAGAGGGAGGGATGGGGATCGCTACTGATGTGCAGCAACGGCCCTGATAAAACGTTATGGGAGCTGAGCTTTACTATCAGCTAGGCGCTTGAAGACTCACGCTTCCTCTAAAGACGTCTGGAAAAGGAATGCAAATCTTTCCCGAATTAGATTCCCAGTTGAGGGAATTGGGGAGGCATGAACCTACAGAAATGCACAAACACACACATATATCAGATTCCTCAACTCAGTTAATGGTTCATGGATGTCACAAGCATAATGTGATTACCATAGATCTGTTTCAGCTTTCAAAAGGCCACTCAGCTCATGGGGTTGACAATAATGCAGATCTCAGCCACATAAATCCTGTTTCCACTCAGTACGTTTAGAGAAGTTAAAGACGTGGCTTCATCAAAAATATATACATTTCAAACGACGGACGAAAATAATGACTTATTGGTTGCTTTACGGAATTGAAGGATGTATAAGGGATGGAAAAGGAGCTAAGGAAAGATGTGCTTTTTTAATTAGCGGCTGTCATCACAACTGTGGCCAGGTATATTTATCCAGCCATCTCAAACAAATCCTATTCAGTGCTAAAATTTTAAATAAACAACTTTCTGGAAGTGAAATCAAAACTTTAAATGATCTCCATTTCTTTTGTGCTTGAAAGTATGAGTCACGCAGGCTGCAGGTGAATCAGCTTTTCACTGAGGCGATGCAGAGAAACGTTGCAATAAAATAATTCACTATAAACTCACACGGCTTTCCAGGAATGCTCTGAAAGGGAATTTTAAAACAGCCAACATAAAGACTGCCGAGAAACACACAACCTTTTAATAGCTAATACTGTGAAGAGGAGTTAATGGATAGCCGCTGTTTCAATAGACCAAACAGTCTCGTGATACAACAGAATGGCATTGTGTGTATTTATAGTCAGGCTTCTGAGGAAAACACTATTAGTCTGTGCTTTCATCCATGTCTTGAATCCAAAACTAAATTTGTACTGGTAACATGCAATGCATTTACTCCATAACAGATAATTTCAACATCATTAAGTGGTATTATTAAATGTATTCATATACTGGAAATATTTGGAATAATAAGAAGAAGGTTTAGTGTAAATGTTTTATGCAACATTCCAGTTTTCGCACATTTAATTATTTTAAAGGAAAGGACAGGACGTGACGTGGCGTGGCATTTGGGCTCTGCATTTAACCCATCCAAGTGCACACACTCAGCAGTGAGAAGTGAACACACACACAAACACACTGTGAACACACACCCAGAGCAGTGGGCAGCCAATGCTGCGGTGTCCGGGGAGCAGTTGGGGGTTCAGTGCCTTGCTCAAGGGTCTCACCTCAGTCGTGGTATTGAGGGTGGAGAGAGCTCTGGACATTCACTCCCCCCACCTACAATCCCTGCCGGACCTGAGACTCAAACCCGTGACCTTCGGGTTACAAGTCCGACTCTCTATCCGTTAGCCCACGACTGCCCCCGTGTTACAATTATTTGGTATGATAGTCAACACATCAAAACAAGTGTACTTTTTTATAAGCATGACAAAAGATGTGTCTTACTTAACAAGGAGTGTGTTACTAATTCGTGTTAAGAAAAATGTACTTTCTTTTTTTAATCGTATTATATTGTCCAAATACAATTATTAGGATTATTTGGTTACACTTAATTTTAAGGTGTACTTGTTACAGTGTAATTATACATTTAAGTACTACTGAATAATAGTAATGAACTAACTACATGTAGCCTACTTCCTATATGGTTAGGGTTTGGCTAAGGGTTACTTGCATGTAATTATGCATAAATTATTGTTATCATAATATTAAGTGTCTGTGACCTGTAACAGTGACACTTTAAAATAAAGTGTTACTGATTACTCTTAAGATTTTAAGTACACTACAAGTGCACATTCAATGTAATTAAGTGCAATTCTTTTTCACAAGGGTAGAAGTGAATCATTAAATGTATCACTAAATGTATTCATATACTTAGAATATTTGTAATAATAATAATTAGGTTTAATGTAAATGTTTTATGTGATATTCTAATTTTCACATGCATTTAATTCTTTAGCATGTTAGTCAACACATCAAAATAAGTGTACTTCTTTAAAGCACAACAAAAGATTATTAAAACAATAACTTCAGAAAATGTACATCAAAGCAAAACTTAATTTGGAATTATTACAAAAAGTAGTTTTTAAAATTTAAGTGTGTTACTTAAGTGTATTAAAGGACACTTAAAATGCACTTAAGTGGTCTTTTGTCCTTAATTTGAAGATTTTTAGTACACAATTGCACATTTAATGTAATTAAACACACTTCTTTTCACAAGGGTAGAGGAGAATCATTAAGTGGTGTTACTAAATGTATTCATATACTGGGAATATTTGTAATACTGTTTAATGTAGGAATTGGGACGTAGATGCATTACATTATGTAAGTCTCATGATCTAGTTGGCAGGAATATGATGTGGGGAAAAGCGCCTGATGGAACATTATCATCCCCAAAAGTTTCCCTGCCCCACCTCTCCGCTTCACTCGGTCTCTCTAGCCTGTGGCGCTCGAGTCACCAGGGTCGTTTTTTCCAGCCCATTCATGGTCTCAGCTAGCAACGAGAGAGAGAGAGAGAGAGAGAGAGAGAGAGAAGCTCCTGTGAAAGTTGAGAAAGCTGGAGGCTACCCTTGTCTTGGAAATCAAGGTGGAAGAAAAGCATGTGACGGTCCTTTGGTGCATATATGACCTAGGACTCTCATTGGCAACAATCATGCAGACGTGGCAGGCGTATAGTCATGGGATCATGGGATTGAAACTTAATCTGAACAGTGGGTAACTGAACAAAATGGTGCAGCTGGTTGTGTTCGGGGGGGATGGGAGAGATGACCAATGACGTCTCAGATTACACGTGCAAACACACACACAGCCGGATGTCTATTAATAAAAAAAAAAAGTAGAAAGTGGCCACACACTTCAAAAGTCATGTATTTAGGAATGCACGATTAGCTATGTTTCCGTCCACTGTTTTTATGTGAATTTTGAAGCATCTCAAAATTTGTTTAAAATCTTAAAATTGCATCTTTTTTTTTTTTTAGATCCGTTGAGAAAACTGTGACGGAAACACATTTACAGAATAAATTTCAGGATGCACAACTAAAAGCTAAAGTGACTTTGCCTCAATAGGTCTGATTAGGTAACTGATCTAAAAAACAGACCAATCCTAATACACACCATCTCCAGTATTGGTTCATTCTGAAATACCAAAATGATTTTGTATAATAACCTCCCAGAACTTTCTCAAATGACTGTATTCCCAAACATCATGCATCTGCCTCTTAATGCAAGATAACATGACAGTGTTTGTTATTGCGTTTCATCTTTTATTCATAATTTACAATGCAGGAAAAACGTTACAGGCCTCCCCAGTTGTAGCAACTTTTTATTGTGTTATAACTGATACTTTGCACCATGCTTTTCTCTGAAACAATGGGATCCAATTTTTGATCTTAATTCTTTAGTATAATTAGTATACTTGTACAATAAAGTTTACTTCTTTAAAGCATGATATAATATTATTAAATTAAAAAAAAGGGTAACGCTTGGTAACGCTTTATTTTAAGGTGTCCTTGTTACACGTTACATGTACTTACTATAGTATTAGCACAAAATTATAAATAATTTTACATGCAATAATTCTAAACCAAAGCCTAATCCTAAACCTGACCTTATAGTAAGTACATGTTGTTAATTAATATTACTCAGTACTTAAATGTATAATTAAACTGCAACAAGGACATCTTAAAATAAAGTGTAACCCGAAATGTTTAATTTAGCAGTTTTTAAAAGTGTACTTAAGTATATTAAGAAACAGTCATGAAATTCTCTATGTTTAAGTGCACTTAAGTGACCTTTTATTTCATTAATATTATATTATCTGCAAGCACAGCTTTTGGGGATTTAAAAAATAAATAAATAAATAAATTACACAAGAAGTGCACATTCGATACAATTAAATGCATTTGTTTTTCGTAAGAGTTGAAATAAATGAGTGAGGGGCAATCCAGATGCAGGTGGTATTTCTAATTATCTTATTATATACTAAATCTTGAACCCATTTGATTGGACAAAGTTTCCCTTACACATTAAAAATGAAGTGAATTGTGTCCACATTCAGAATTGCACTTGCATATAGATGATCTTCAAGCTGATAGACAGAAACGTTGGATGGAAACAGCTATTGGCTTGTGCTATAATGGTTACACCAGTCAAAGGAAAGCCAGATAACCTTTTAACACGTTACTCTGAAACTCGAAGACATTAACACGCCATCCGAGATGCCTGAGTCACCACGCGATGGAAAGGTGGAACCAGGCAGCCTCAAATGGCTCAGCGTTACTGCCAATCCAATGCAGACGAACCCCGAGTGGAGTTGTGCGTCACTTCGATCCCAGGGCCCCTCGAAGGAGGAACTGGCTGCAACAGGAGAGGCCGGCTTCCTCTGTAATCTCGGCTAGCTTACTCTGTGGTTGTCATACAATCCCACAGGTCACGGCTGGGGCAGGGCAGGGTGTCACGAGGTGAGTTACCATGGGCTCAAAGAACATATGTTTTTTTATAGAAAGGAGACAAGTGTGAGTGTGCACTTATGTGTTGATGTTGTGGAAAGGGCAGCGTCATGAGATTGTTCCTGATTGAACCGGGCTTTCGTGTGTCTGCGTCTGGAGAACTTAAAAAGCCTGAACGCAAACGTGTCACCTCTAGTTAAAGCGCTGTGTGTGAGTGTGTGCGAGCGCGTGGCGGGCTGTCATTCGTTCCAGGCTGTTCCCCATGGCCACTGGCTGTTTTAAGTGACAGGCCATCAGCGCTGAGGTCACTGGGTGAAATGAGAGGTGCAACCAAGGCTGAGTGTAAGACTTCACAGAAAGCCACACTATGATCCCAGTGCGGTGTGAGGGGAATAAGACTTATTGAGATGGACTCGTAACGTGACATTTTCGAAAAGAGTGACATTAAACTAGATTTTCACATTTTCTAAAGTACTTTTGAGTGGTGCTTGAACGTGTGAAACTCAGCATGATTCCTTGGTGTACTTATTACGAAAATAGCATACTTTAAAAGATAACATGCAAGTGTGAAGTAAATGTTGTTTTCAGACATTTAATTGTATATTAATTGCAAATAAATGAAAATGCATTATATAGTTTAAATTGATAATAAATTCAGTTAGAGTGTACTCTTTGTTTGTTTATTTTTGACTCACTTAAGTAATCTTTATATGTAATGTCATGAATCACTTCTTTTGTAGCATATTTTTAACAAAATGAATTAGCCAGAGCCAACAGGAAAATGAAGTGGAGTGACAGGAAGTTGAATTTACTGAATTGTAATTCAAAGAAATTCAATATATGTAATGTATTCTGTGTGGCTTGGTGGTTGCTAGGGTTTTGAGAGCAGTTGCTTAGTGTTAAAAAGAGCTGCTAATTCAAAAGAGCCACGCAGTCTCTTTAGATGGCGACTGGGTTTGTCTTTCAATGTAAGTCTACAGAATTGTCCCCCAGTTGTTCACAAGGCGAAAACTGAACATCTGAATTTTTAGAATAATAATGCTACACCTTTCCTCAAAAAGCCGCATCTGGATGTTAAAAAGTCAACTAAAATTTGCGCTGGATTTATGTAGCACTGACTCACTGGAACCCGCAGGCACATCAGTGAACAGTCAAAGTGTTGAGAACAGGCAAGCACTCTCTCAGCACTGTCACTACGCTAATGTACGCTTATTTAAATTGAGCTGTCACACTTGGTGTGTCATGCATCTCAACGGCACCCTGGGGAACATAAGAGATCCTGTCTGACCTTTGACCTTGCTGCCACTCAGCCAATCAGTTAAGTGTGCTGCTTCATATGCCATGGTGTCACGTGAGAGTTCTGATAACGCTCCATGAAGTCCTGACCTCACAGATGCAAAGCAAGGTTTGTTAATCAAACTGCTAGAAAGACAAAAAGGTCTGCTCTCTAGCTACCAAAATTATAGTTTGTGTGCATGTTCATTTTGCAAATGTACATTGTCAAGTCTGTGGTATGTGATATCCACAAGTTAGCAGTTCATTTTCACCGAAAGAGACGTGGGATGCAGCACTGCCTATCAGTCTTGCAGGCAAAAATCCTAACACATAATCTCAGTATACAACACATATGATAAAAATAATTTGGCCAATAAAAGATAATTTTATTTACAATAGCATTTAGTTTTTATGTGTTCAAACAACATGAAGGGGAACACAGTGCTACCTGATTTTCCTACATTTTCTTAAAAAAAAAAAAAAATTAAATAACTAAATAAATAAACAAGTCATTTATTTTAATTTTGTTTTATTACATCTTACTTGCATGCAACCCAAAATAAAATATTTATGTACCTACATTCAGAAGCAAGCAAGCTTTTAATTTTTCCTTTTTCCACCTTAAAATGATCATATATTTACATAAAAATGTAATGATCTGAAAAAAGGTCTGCAGGGAATTGCAAGCATGTATATTTACAAAAGCTTTGGCACAGGGATTGTTTTTTTTTTTTTTTTTTTTTGTTCCTCAAAACAAGTACAGAACTCTTAACAATTAGTTTCTTGTTCACATCAGATTTGAATTTCTCATTCATTTAAGCAGATTACACATGTTTTGGAATGTGTATAAAAGAGTAAGTACAATTGTCTGTAATTTTCACAATAACTAAATGCACATGGCATGCTGGTCAAGATGATTCTCAGTGAAATTCTCATAATCTTCACAACTTGTAAACATTATTTCACCGTGTGAGTCATTATGTGCAAAAATGATCCATGCATTTATCAAAATATGTCAGGAAAACGTGTATTCCATAAATATTTCTGACATTGTTGTCTGTTTATATGGAACACAATGCTACAAAAATAAATGCACTGTATAGTGTATACAGTACATTAAAATGTGCACTTTTTCTGTGTAGTAATGTAGTGACTTTTCCGAGTAAACATTTACCTACTGTTGAAACCTAAAAAGCTCAGTACAAAACACATTTTCCCCCCAAACATAATATTATAAATACCCCCCCACCCCAATTTAAAACAGTAGCATGACCACGTTTATAAGAAAATCTGTCTTGGGTGATACAATCACATGTGGCCAGGACTAAATATAGTGTAAGTGAGATCAAATCGCATTGTGATTGAATCACACAAACAACATTCAGAGGTCAGAAACACATGTGACCACACTGTATTTACGGTATAAAGACTAATCTACCCTGATTCATATGGGGGGGGGGGCATCTAAAGGAATGAACAGCACTAAACAAGGTTGTTAGGATTTGCAAGTGGTCAGAGAAGACAAACTGTATTTGAGATGCATGTCACTATCAGGTGTAAGCTGTGATTGGATCACATGAGACAGATTGTAAATGGGGCCAATACCGTAAAAACTAAAGTGTGTACAATAGAGAGCTACAGTGATGGCATATTTTTTTAAGTTAGCACCACACTGGTTCCCTCAACAAAAACGCAGTAGTATTTTTCCATTGCCTTTTGGATCATTGCAAAAAAATAAGTTGAGTTTACCTGTTCTGTGTGATGATGTTTAATGTCCCCGACAACCCCTGTAGTCCCATTTAGTTACTTCTTAGCAACCAACTTTTTCAAGTCAAGTAGCTTTTTTTAAAAAAAAATCACAAGAGGGTATTACTGATGTATTTTGTGTTATAGAATAAATTGCAAAAGTACCTTGAGCTTGTGTTCACGTAAGGCTGGGCGATTTTTCACGTAGGGCTGGAGATTTACCACTAATCACTGAACCGGATTTACTGAAGAGATGCGCATGACAATCGCGTTCGATATATCGCCCAGCCCTATGTTCACGACAGACCTTATTTCAGGCATTAAAAAAAAAAAATCTGTTGAAAAAAGCCATTGACTTCAGGATGATGCAACCAGAAATGCTAAAATGCTTGTTTCCAAGTTTGGCCTACATAAATCCGCCATCCATGCAGCACTGTTTACAACATCTCTTTGTATCTGAGGTCACCATATTTACCTTTTCCTAATGCTAAACCACATTATCGTTAAATATATTTTGCAAATGTATTTTGTGTCATATTGGTGTAATAAACATCAATCTATTTTTTCTTCTGTGGTCTTCAGTCCTCTCTCTCTCTCTCTGGCTGCCCGTGGCTCCAGGGCCATATTCCTGGCTCGTTACTAGGTTTCACAGACAGTATAATTTCAGCCTGACACCGCCTCAAACGAACGGCTGTCAAGCCCTAGCGCCGCCGTGGGGGAACTCATGGGACGTCATCTCAAAAATGTCACTTTCCCACTTGCCAGCAAAAAAAGTAAAAGAAAATGAAAGGAAAAACAAACTGCACACAGCCTGGGAACCACTGTTTTAACCGTGACAGGAAAAATGGACACCGTTTTGGGACAGAGAAAATTGTGTGTGTGTGTTTTTTTAAGGTGTGCTGTCCCTAAGAGCGCCACTTAAAATAATGTAGTGAAGTGCTAGTGTGAGAATGACTGTATCTGATGCAGTTTTGGGCCTGAACTTTAAAAAAAGGAAAGCTCTTTACTGACATCGATGGGTCCATGAAGAACCTTTAAAAGAATAATTCACCAAAGATTTTAATTTGCTGTTAATTTACTCACTGTCAGGGCATCCAAGATGTAGGTGCCTTTTTTCAGTAGAACAGTAAAGATTTTTAGCTGAAACTGTGATCCTTGGTGATTCATAAATGCAAGTCAATGGCTACCATCACTTTGAATTTTTTACTTTTGTGTAGTCAAAAAAGCACATAAAGAAACACAAAATTAAAACCCATGGCTCCTGACAATATATTGAGGTCTTATGAAGCGTAACAATCAGTCTGTGCAAGAAACTAAACATTATTTACAAAACTATTACCTGTAATGCATTATATCCGGTTTGCGAATGAATCATTCTTTTAAACCGGTTCTTTTTAGTGAACTGGATGAACCGTCTGAAACAGTTTGGAGTTCAAGCAGCACAGATCTTACTCAAGTTACTCAGTCAAAACTCACTTTGGGACGCCTGACAGTCACTGACTCGAAATGAGCCACAATACCGGCGTATATGATCCTATGATGCCACAGTTTGCCAACTCATATAGCGCTCCAGTTCCTCCAACAGTCCCTGAATTGAGGAAACAGTTCTGACTCGGATCGAAGCACTTGAATGAAGGGATGAAATGAAAGTTTTTATGGTTTCTAATGGTTTATCTAAAAGATAAGTTGATTAAGACTTATTCACTTTATATGCTTTAGACATGTATAACATCAGTGTTTCACATCAATAATGGGTGCTTCAACAATGTAATTGTGTACATTACATCACTGCATGAATATGTAAAAGAATTGGTGAATCAATCATTTGAAGAAGTTCATTGAAACAAACTGTCCGAAAGAAACAGTTCACAGAAAAGAATCAGACTTTCCCGTTTGTCTGAGGCTCTGGATTAAAGGTGACAATGCTGTGTATAATGTTCAGTTTCTTGCACAGACTGATCATTTCGCTTCATAAGACCTCAATATATCATCAGGAGTCACGGGTGTTCATTTTGTGTTGCCTTATATAGTATGGTATTTATTTATTTATTTTTTAACTCTCAAAGTGACAGTGACCATTGACTTGCATTTTATGAATCACCAAGAACCACGGTTTCAGCTAAACAACATCTTTATTGTTCTGCTGAAGAAAAAAGTAACTTGCATCTTGGATGGCCTGCATGAGGGTGAGTAAATTAACAGCAAATTTTCAATGTTGGGTGAACTATCCTTTTAATATCCATAGAACCTTTCCATTACACAAAAGTGTAAAACAATAAATAAATAAAATAAAGGTTCTTTATTGGCATTGATGGTTCCATGAAGAACCTTTAGCATTAATGGAATCTTTCCATTGCACAAAAGGTTCTTTTGTTTAATAAAATGTCTTCCCAGAATGGTTCTTTGTGAAACCCAGTTTGGTTTTTCTATGGCAGCACTGCAAAAAAGAGTTCCCTTTTGGAACCCTAATTTTTAAGAGTTTGTTTATTACATTTGTGAGTATGGCATATTATGCTTTTGTCTGTTTGTGCAGATATACCGCTATATTCACACATTTGGGTTCAAGCAGTACGTAATACTTTAGGGATGTAAAACATTTCATATTGTGTTTGAGCAGGTGTGCATTTGTCTTCTATCCCTACAGTGTGCTTCCCTGCGTCTGCGAGCTTCCTGGCCTCACTACAAAGCTCTCTCTCTAAGCACATGGGTCTTGCCTGATCCCAGTGTCTTCAGCTCTACCTCTCCTGGTCCTCCGCCAGCCGTGCTTGCCTGAGCTCCACAGCCAGTAACCCTCCGCATTGGACCAGGCACCCACCATGCCCCCATCATTTACATCCTTTAAGCCATGGACAGGCAGAGACGGAGCAGCTCGCCAACAGCCCGATGCCAGGCCTGCCGCCTCTGATAAACAGAAACCCTCCTCTTTCTGCCCAGCTCTCTGCTTTTTTTTCGTCCATCCCTCTCACGTCTCTGCAATAGTCGGCCCGTACCAGCATCTGTGGACTCAGGCGAAGGAAAGGCAGTTGCCAAATTCAGTTATTTTCACTCTTTTTCTCTTTTCTGGAATGGAAAGAGAGTTGCTTGTATGAGATCCAGTTTAAGCAGGGAAACAACGGAGAGCGACTGAGAACCCATGAAGACGATTAGGGAAGCTTTTCTCCTAAACAGTGTTTTGTGATTCTGAAGTTCGCAAAACACTGAAGTGACTTCGACGATTTGACATGAAATGTCTACACAAATTAGTGTTAATGAAATGCTTCTCATATTGCCTATTTGAGGCAGATGGTAGAGCTGGACAGTATGATCATATATTGTGTGATGATAGAAATGTGTGACCTGCTGTGGCAAAGAATTTGCTGTCCCTTGTGAAAAAAAGACTTTAAAACAATATACTTAAGTGCAAAATTAATGTAATGTCTTTACACTTAATTGCATGTTAGCAATTAAATGAAAAGGTATTATAGTTTACATTCAAACTAAATTACATTTGCAAAAGGTTAGAGGGCTTTTTTGACACATAAGAAGGACTTAAGTACATCTTTATATGCAATTTCATAATTACTTCTATTGTCTTTGAACTATGGTTAAATTAAATTATGGTTAAATTGTACTGACAAATGTACTAATAAGCATTTATGGTAAACTAAATGTTATTTTAATGCCAATTTTATTGAACAAGTCACGTATTTAAATATATTTCTAATCACACATTTGTAATGATGAAGGTGCCATTTACTATATTTGACATTAAAATATGTAAAATGTAATATCAAATAAGACAATACAGTTAAAATTTTAATCAAGTACATTATATGTGTTTTACTGCACTACAACAAAACTGGTGTAGGATTTAATTTTTAACAACTTTCACTCAGAAATTGCAAGCAAATTTCACAAGCACAAATAAATGGCAAGTAACACATGGAATTAAACATGAAATTCTGAAGTAGAAAAAGTGTTTTCTTGTAAAATGTACTCCAGTAACCTTTGAAAAACCCCCCAAAACTTTGTGAATTTAGTATTATTTCATGTCATTACATTGTTTAGAGCATAAGAAAAAAAAATGGAAAATTAACATTTTTGAAAAATTATATTTTATTCATATTTTATTCTATGTCTTCTGTAGAGGACACTAGGACTAAGTTTTTCTAAAAATAAAATAGCATAAATAGACATCAAAAAGGCAAAAACTATGGGATTTTTTTTTTTAAATCACCAATACATTTTTAGGTTTCAGGATTTTTTTATTCTGAACTTTGTTTAAGGATGATTCCCAACTATGTTATAAAATATATAACAAAATGATTTGATATACCATTTTGTTTTATGCAATATGTGTGTAAAAATTTCCATAAACTGGTTTTCCCATTAAACACAGTGTATCTATACTGTATCTAATTTGCATATTAATATGTTGCTGTTGGGACAGCATGTTGAAAAAAGAATTGTCATAATGGGAGTAATAATTGGCCAGATTTTCATAATAATATCTAATATTTCATAACAAAATAGATATATATTTTATTTTCCTATTCAATTGTTATGTCTCCCAAAATGCGTAATAAACATGCTTTTAGTCCTGGTGTCCTCTACAGTGGACATGTATGAAATGATGTCCTGTTTCATAACAGGAAGTCATATTTGAATTTGAAAACCCATAACATTTTCCTGAGATGTTGCTTTATGACAAACAATTTGAAAATTATTCAGATTTAAATGACAATTACAAAATATAATCATATTTCCATAAGGATGTAACATTTTTCACTAAATTAAATTTAGCCATCTTTAAAGACCTAGGAGAGGGTGTGGTCATGGTGAAACTTCCAATCATTTAGTATCTCTATAAAGCCCTGAATGTGCTCTGTACAGGACATCCAGGCTTAAAGCTGTGATATGTGAGGTCTCAGAGAAATTCTCTAAAATATAATGTCCACTACAGAGGCAAAAACTCCATAGCTGGGTCTCAGGAGGATATTATCAGCAAGTAAAGTATTTTTAGTATACTTTTAAGATTTGAAGTACACTACATTTGCACATTCAATACAATTAATCCTCTTGGCTACTTTATGTAATATATAAAATATTTCAGGTGGCTGAATTTCCAGCAAAAACATAGGTACCAAATGTTGTTGTGAATTAAAACTACTAGTGATATAAGAGTTTGGTCATGCAACCCACATCTACAAATGGCTTACTTACAGATGTCTCTGCACATTAAATTGGAACAGGAGAAACTTTTTAGCAGTGCTTAAATCTACAGAGGTCTAGCAGATTTTCTCCTGGTTAGGCTGTCAAGAATGCATTTTGGGACTTGTGCACCTCGTTCAGCAGATTACCACAGGCACCGTGCCTTTCCTACTGGAACAATGAGGGTTAACCACTTGCTGTTAACCTAATTCTAATTCTGTCCTCCCGGTGACATCATCAGCTCGCGCCCCTGGGGCAAGTTTGAGGTCATTATTCCCAGACGTCTGTTTTAGGCAGGAACAGGGGGAAGGGAGCCTTCCCTTCTCTCATTTCACACTCTACTGGTTCAGGATCCTTCATAGTCAGCATACTAACCTCAACACATCACAAGAAACACATGCACAAGCACATGCAGGTGTGTGGAGTAACACAAATGACATCCTTCACAAATAAAACAGATACTATTGTATCTACCGCTCGTTCTTCAAGGCCAACTTCGACACTGATTGCACTGATACACTATAAAACTGCCGTATGATCTCCATGAATGTCATGCTGGAGTAAAATAAGATCTAAAATATCTGGAAACAGCTATTGGTTACCAGTCCCATCAATCTCAATGGCACTTGCTCAGCTAGCACAGGATCTAGTGCACAATTGAACTTGCAGTTAATGTAATATTAATAAAATAAAAGGCCTCTTAAGTGCACTTAAAGAAAGACACTTTCATGACTATTTCTTAACATCTTGTTTAGACTTTTAAATGGTGTACTTTGTAATAATGTCAAATTAAAAGTTTGAAGTACTTTTTAAATAGTTATATTCTAATAATCTTTACAACTTCATTACAAATGTGTAATTACCAATATATTTAAATACATGTCAAACAATTTTCAATAGAAATTCCATGAAAGTTTATTGTAGTTTTGTACATGCATTTAACCATATCTCAAACACAATAGAATGAAATTACTTATGAAGATATACTTAAGTTCTACTTAAGTCAGTAAAAAACACTCAAAAAGTTCAAAACATTGCATTTAATAAATTTAAACTATAATACACTTTCATTTGATGTCAATTAACATGCAATTAAGTGTCTGAAAGCATTACCTTCACTTAAAGGTGCAATAGGTGATTGTCTTCAGAAACATTTTTTTGTTATGCTCGTTGAAAGTCTCTTCACATCCCAATAGCAATCATTAAGTTAAGTGGTCTAAATGTATTTATATGCATTTATATATTCTGTGGAAGGCATAGGACCAAGAAATGTTTGTCCAAACTCGTTCCGAGCATTTTTATTGACTTTCCTACCTGCCTGTCAACATATGCATTTGCATTCCTCTGTGCACCCGGTTCGCACAGACAGGATACGTCATCAGCGCGTTCACATACGCTATGCAGATCATCAACCTGATCTTCCTTCCTGGTATTGTAGTACTTTTACTAACTTTTACGAACGGCGAACAATATCCGGAGGGCTTGACAAGAGAGGTAATCCGATAACGTGAGTGATAGTCCAGGCAGGAGCAAACAGAATCCAAATGGCAAGGCAAAGGGTAAATCCGAGAAACACAGACGAGAATCAGGCAACAGGTGAACACAAGATTAAACTAGACTAAGACAGGGAAACACAGAATGGGTCGGTAATGCAGCTAACACTAGGAGAGTGAAAAATGCAGAACAATACTCGGCAAACTGTGAAAGGAAGTCTAGTGTATATGTAGGGTGTGTGATTGTGTGATAATTCTCAGGTGTGAGCGTGATTAGTGCAATCAGCTGTGTGTATGTTGTCAGTGCAATGGATGATGGGAATAGTAGTCCGTAGTGACATGTAATGGTCTGGGTGGTGTGAGAGTCAATGTGGTGAGCGAGTGACCTCTGGTGGTGGGTGAAAAGAAGGGCATGGACCGGATTCATGACAATTATAATAATGTCGTCTCTGGTTGTCTGGTCTGTGTGTGCGTTCATGCATTCAGGGGGCGTGGCTTTGGACGGCGATTTGCAGGGAGGGTGGATCATTCACTTTCAGTGCTATCAGGCTAGAGTTAGCATTTTCCGAGATCTCCTACTGCACCTTTAAGTATGTAGCATTATTTCTATAATAAATGCAAAGTTCTGTCATGAAACTCTAGATGGCGAAGGCTGATAGGTTCTATTCTAACTCAATCTGATATAACCACATCATTACTCACATGGCACAGCCGATTGGTTTTAGTAGTTTTTAGTTTTAATGAGCTTGCTGCTGAGCATTCAAATAATTCAAAATACTTTCATTTGATGTCGATACTTTCGATTTGATACTTTCATAACATTCAAAATACTTGGTCACCACTTGCTGTAGCAGTTGCAGCATGCTTCAGAAACCCTTCCCCTTTCCCAACTCCACCTGTATAGATCTGACATGGGGTATTTCATGTATAGTATGGTAATTTCATGTATGTTATATGTGCAGCAGCAGTATTGGCTACATGCTCACAGCAGCATGTCTGTGGATATTTTGACAGTAGAAAGTTTTGGTACTTGCTCTCCCACAGCAAGAGCAGCGTAGGAAATCTATTCCGCCAAGACCAAACAAACATTAACATTGCCATGTATATTACCATGCTAAACTTCCCAAGAGTTGTGATGACAGAAGTACTCTTTCAAAAAGTATGCTAAACCATGCTTTGGTCAGTTTGGTCCTGGTTTAGACTGCACACCAATCATTGCTATCAGGCCAAGCTGCCACAACAAGCAAAGACTGTGCCAGTAACAAACCAGCATTGCTAAAACCAGATAATCTTGGACTTTAGGTTGGTCCAAGTGTTCTTTTCAAGCACGGTTAGGTGGGAGTAGATGACTCTCTTATTGTTTGGGCTTAAGGCTTTCAAGTGGCATAGTGACAACTATTTTTTTTAATCTGCTTGTGGCCCAATTATCAATTCCATTTTGCATCACATCATGAGACACACCACAACAAACAGTTGCTGGGAAAACAAACCTCCCTTGAGAGCCAAGAGAAGTAAAGAACTGACTTACAGTCATGAAGTTTTTTGTCACTGCGATGTGTCAGTGGACTAAGGGCTGGTGAGAAGAACCACAGGGCCTTTCACCAGCAGACCGACTGTGCCTGAGCCTCAAAGGCAGATCAAGAAATATCTTCAGTTTGAAAGAGAGAAACAGAGCGAGGGAGGGGGAAAAATAGCAAGTGAACTAAGTGAAGCTGACAGAATGGCTAAAAGGAGGAGAAAAGGCTGTGAGTGTTAATTACAAACACCATGCTGAAAGAGAAAGACAGAGATGAGGAAATGGATTGAGTCAATCATGGAGGATGGCCCTATTTAAAAGGATAAAAAAGATAGAGGAGGAAAAAAAAACTTCAATTAGAATTAGCCATCATTTGCTGTGGGAGGGCGAAGAAGAGAGGATAACAAGGACAATTTGGGGTGATTTTGCCAGATCATCCAAATACAGCTCTAAACAATGCATATGAATAATCGGAGGACCCCAAAAGCTCAGCCTTGAATTGCTGACAGAATCAGAGGATTAGTATTCAATGTCTGAATATCAGTATTCTTCAACCATGACAGTCACTGTGAGGCTGAATTCAGTCTGTAGACGAATGACGATTATAAAATGGCCGTGGGTGTTCCTTGAGTAAAAGCAAATGACTGTGGAGGAGTGGGAAAATATGAGTAACTAACACAGCCTTTAGTATTCGAATCAGGGCATTTAAAAGCGTGTAAAATCAGATGTAGTCGGACTGACTAGAAATATTATTTGATATATTCAACCCCAGTTAAAGTGCAGTAGTAAAACATCTGTACAGCAGCATAACGTAAAGTGTTTACAGCAACACCTGTGACTCAGAGTCATAGACTGTAAAATAAATATGGGTGAAGTGTCTTTACTTCCTGGCACTATAGAAAAGTGAAGCCAAAACGTCCCAGTATGGCCGCTGCCAGCTTGCGCCAATGACGACTTTTGGAGCCCACATCTGCGCAGCAGTGATTCATCTGGACCCCCTGTCTTCACAGCAGTGATTCATTTTTAGCTTAAGGCTGCGCAGTAGTGATTCATTTGGAGCCAGAGTCTGTGCAGCAGTGATTCATCTGGAGCCCAAGTCTGCGCAGTAGTGATTCATTTGGAGCCAGAGTCTGTGCAGCAGTGATTCATCTGGAGCCCAAGTCTGCACAGTAGTGATTCGTTTGGAGTCCGAGTCTACAAAGTAGTGATTCATTTGGAGCTCAAGTCTGTGCAATAGTGATTCATTTGGAGCCTGAGTCTGTGCAGCAGTGATTCATCTGGAGCCCAAGTCTGCGTGGTAGTTATTCATTTGGAGCCTGTGTCTGTGCAGTAATGAGCGAGAGCCTTTGTTTGGAACTATTTCGTTGGCAGAGGAAAAATGGTATGCAAGTTATGCAATAATAACTTTCTGTTTATTCAACTTTTGTATAAAATCAGAATCACATGGTTGTGCTGCCTACTTAATAATTACTGCAATAACTTTTCAGAATGACACAAGTTGTTGCTAGTTTTCACTAGTGATTCATAAACAATTCATTTCTGTCATGCGGTGAATCACTACTGCGCAGACTCAGCTTCAAATGAATCACTACTGTGCAGACGCGGACCCCAAATGAATGACTAAATAATTTCTTACAGTGAATATGAAATTGTGGAAAAAATAACTTTACAGTTTAATTTGCTTATAACCTAATGCTTTGAACAAATCAGTTGAATAAATGATTTAACAACCCACTTATACTGACAGTTCCATGAATCAGTAAATCAGTGTTGCTAATGAATTGGCTGAGAGAATGAATCATTGATTCAGACACTTGTCGCCACCTACTGGCTTCATGATGTAACCCGCAGAAAGAATCACTGAGACATCCCATTCACTGACTTCAAAACTGAAAAGTAATTTGTCCACAATTTCATATTCACTGTAAGAAATTGTTGTCCCAATTAGCTATCAAAACCCAAAATTAGCAATTCCCGGATTTAACCTGTTGAGATAACTTAAATACAACTTAAAATGTAATTCAATACTACTTTCAAATTGACTGCTTTGGAATATTAGAACCATAAAACTTTCTCCCAGGCCGTTTTACATGCTTTACACAATTTACAGGTCAAACGATCTCTTCCTGACTAAGTTGGCAGTTAATGGTCAGAATAAGGGGCAAAATGAGCATTCTTTGTTGCATACTGAGATTCTTGCATACTAAAGACCAAAACTTGTTTCAGCACCCATCACATTCAGGAAATATGATTACAAAGACTGATTAGCAAGTTATATCTCTGTATGAGACTCAACGCACTACCTTGCACTACCTAGGCAAATACGTAGCTGCATCATAAAAAAGTTTGAGCCTTGAAGGCAACAAAGAACATCTGTTAGTTCTTTTTTAATTGCTCGACGGTGATAGTTCTTACGGCAAGCCTCCTTACTGATGTTCTAGTACACGCTATTTGCTGTCAACAACCCTTGCGACAGAACAGGTGCCTCCCTTGGCACCTGTCTGATAGCCTGTGTTTGGTTCATTATCTACTAAATGTAGAATTTCTGTTTTTATTCCTCATTCCCGTGCATGAGACGTTTCCCACTAAAAGGCTGACATTTGTTTCCATTAGGCAAGAGCTAAACGCTTCATTAAGAAATAGCGCAAAGCAGAATATTTCCCTTTTCTTTGCCATTCTATGGTTTCGCATTTCAGCGTCCAATAAAAAAAAAGAAAGTCACTTGCGATGTGTTTGGGGTAATGGTAATTGTCACAGTGTCAGCCGGGGCTTTTGTGTTAACAGGGCGTGTTGGCAGGGCCTATCAGTGGAAAATTGCACAGCAAAGAGAACACAATCAGCCTCTCCACTTCTTAAAAACAGCTCACCCCAAACAAGCTTCTCTTTTAAGGGGAAAAAAGACAGCGTAGCTCATTCCTCAAAAGATCTGACAACAAATCATTATGGCGCGGCTATCATTGATCAACAGTCACCTGGTAATTGATATCAACAAAGTCATTTTTTTACGCCCTCCCCCTTTTCACACATGAGGGCCACCCAAACGGCAGACATCAGAAACGTTTCTCTCACAGCGCATAGAGTGCTCAACGAGGTGAACGCTTCAATCTATCAAAGGAAGCCGGTGGCGAAATTTAATTATAGCAATGAATACAGCAACAAGATCTTATTTTACGTGTTGGAATTGTTCCTTTCCTGCTTCGCTTTCACTTCGACATCCCTCGGCACTGACGAGATGAAAGCGAGTGTATATTTCAAAGATATTAGGATCAATCACATCCCGCCGACGACGAAAGAGAGAGAGAGAGAGAGAGAGAGCGAGGTTGTGTTTACAGCACGGAGGAGCCTCCGCCGCATCACTGAGTTTAATTAGTAATATCACAAGCCGTTTTCTGCGCCAGCTAAGACTCTGATACTACTTCAGTAGCTGTTAATGACCTTCATTTGTGTGGGTGCGTCATTTTCAGAACACACACACACACACACACATCTTCACGTACACTCAAAACATCCCTCTACAGTATCCAGATCAACCTTCCATTAAATTGTACAACAGATGATGTTAAACTGAGAGCATTTAAAATAACTTGTTGTGAAGGTTTGATGCAGCAATAGAGGGCTGTGATACTTAATGTCCAGAAAGGCAAAACACAGCTGGTGAAGGTGTATAAACTGAATTATCAAGGTTCACAGTGATGCCCTGTTCTACAATTGTTCTACAGTTGAGAATATGATCACTATTTGTGTGTCTGACAATATTTGTGTGTCTGAGTTACTGACTTACCCTGGTATTCAGCATCCATGTCACCAAAACCAACACAAAATAGGAGATTTTCATATAGAGCCATATATTATTTCAACACAAAAATCTTGCCATTTTTGTGCACAAAATGCAACAGATGGGTTGTTTGTGAAAAGTATTAAGTATTAAATCACAAGCTCCAATCTGATTATCCACAACAATATTTGAAGGCTCTTTACCTTATTTTTACTTCTATTTCTATTTCCTGTAAATTGAAAAATTATATATATATATATATATATATATATATTGCTGTGTTACAAAAGAGTGAGTTGCAATTAAGTGTATATAAAACATATATTACATTTTGTTTAGGCACCAACATGTATATAATTTTAATAAAATTACATAATTTTTGTTTATTTAAAAAAAAAAAAAATCAATAATTGTACCATTTAAGATGTCTCCAAAGCTACATTCTAGGGACACTTTTGTGAGAAACCCAGACACACCTAGCTATAGTCAGGCTGTATAAGAACACACCAAATGAGGCCTTGGTCCTTGCTTCATTCACACACACACACACACACACACACACACACACAGAGAGAGAGAGAGAGAGAGAGAGTGAGAGCTGTGTGATACCTCATCTATTGGCGATTGCATCATTCTTGTGCTCCAGACAGTCTTCCCTGTGGTTCTGATGTGTAACTGAACAGGTGGGGGCTCATTTTGATTGCGGCAGCTGTGGGAGGCTATACATTCACCAGACACAAATCAAATATTTAGCTTGATGTTGATACTTACAGCTGATGACTTAATTACCCTGTTGGGACAGACTATATGTGTTTATGTGAGAAAGAGAGCGAGAAACTTCAAGAGAACTTTGTTCTAGTCATTTGATTTGTGTGTACAATTAAGGAATAAGCTGTGAGAGGTGGCACTCTATGGTCATGGCTAAAGTGGGGGGAAAAGAAGATATTTTGAAGAATGTTGGTAACCTAAAAGCTGCCAGTAGTTATTGACTTCCTTAGTGTTGGAGAAAAAAAAAAAAAACCTTTGGAAGTCAACTGCTACTGTCAACTCTTTGGATGGTCACACTTTATGTTAGGTGGCCTTAACTACTATGTACTTACATCAAAAAAATAAGTACAATGTACTTATTGTGGTCATATTGTATTTCAAATCACTTTTGCTGCTATTGAGGTGGGATACGGGTAAGGTTAGGGACAGGTTTGGTGGTATGGGTAGGTTTAAGGGTGGATTAAGGTGTAAGGGATGGGTCAACAGTGTAATTATAAATGTAATTACAGAAATTAATTACAGATGTAATTACATATAGGTATTTTTTAAATATATAAGTACAATGTAAAAACATGTACACAATAAGTGCATTGCATCAAATGATTAATTTCAATGTAAGTACATAGTAGTTAAGGCCACCTAATATAAAGTGGGACCACTTGAGGTTGAGTAATAATGATAGAATTTTCATTTTTGGGTTAACTCTCTCTTTAATGATGACTAGATTCACTACACAACATGACCTCTACAGTATCCAGATCAACCTTGCATTAAATTGGTCGACAGAAGATGTTAAACTGAGAGCATTTAAAATAACTTGTTGTGCAGGTTTGGTGCAGCAATAGAGGGCTGTGATACTTAATGTCCAGAAAGGCAAAACACAGCTGGTGGAGGTGTATAAACTGAATTATCAAGGTTCACGGTGATGCCCTGTTCTACAAAGTAAATTGAGAATATGATCACTATTTGTGTGTGTCTGACAATATTTGTGTGTGTCTGAGTTACTGACTTACCTGGTATTCAGCATCCATGTCACCAAACCCAACACCAGTTCGACACATATACTCTGGTTTACCTAGCAATCTAAATTAAGACATTTTTATATAGAGCTAAATATAATTTCTACACAATACATATATATATATATATATATATATATATATCTTTCCACAATTTTTTTTTTTGCTTGTTTTTTGTGTGCAGCATGCATCAAATGGGTTATAACTGGGTTATTTAGGACCCACTTAAGTAGGACACAAGTACATCTTATGTATATGTAATTTCATTACTTATTTTTGAAATATGGTTAAAGTGTTACTGCTAATATACTGACAGACATTTATGGTAAACTAAAATACACTTTAATATAATTTCTATTGAAACATATAACACTATCCCCCGGTTTCACAGGCAAGGCTTAAGCCTAGTCCCAGACTAAAATGCAAGTTTGAGCTGTTTCAACTGAAAGAAACTTGTCTCAAGATGCACACAGTAATGTTTTTTTTCTAAGGCACATTTATAAAAATTACTTAAATGTCCTAATTGAACTATGGCCTAATCCTGGTTTAGTCTAAGGCCTGTCTGTGAAACCAGGCCTAGGTCATGTTTTTGTAATTACACATTTGTAAGGATGCAATTTAGTACATTTAAAAATATTTAGTACATTAAAAATGTTGCTGTTTAATACATTTAAAATATATTAACTTATAACATGCTACAGTTAAAACAGTACATTAAAGTAAAATTTTTAATTTGTCATTATTACACAGTGTAATCTCTTTTAAAAAGTGTTTCTCATTAAGTCACTTAAGTGGCCTTTTATTTCATTAATATTATCTGTAAGTGCAGCTTTTTTAAATATTCTTTTAATATTTGAAGTACACTGCATATACACGTTCAATATTTCACAAGGGCAAGTATACCTGCTTTTATTAACTGATTATTTCATAACAAAATGTTTCGCTTTTTTTATTAAAACATTTTTTTTATTCATAAAATGCATTATTATGTCATCCTCTCACTAGAAGACGCAAGATTCATTGGCCTTAATGAGTGCAGGAGCTTGTTGAAATTGTTTGGCATCATAGCAATTAAGGTTATGCATTTTAAGGTGTCCTTGTTACAGTGTAATTATACATTTTATTATACCCAGTTATTATTATTTTATTATACTCAGTAGTTAATTATACTCAGTACAAAATTACTGAGTAATATTAATTAACTACATATTCTTACTATATGGTTAGGGTTAGGATTAGGGTTTGGTTTAGAGTTACTTGCATGTAATTATGCATAATTTATTGTTATTAGAATAGTAAGTACATGTAACATGTAACAAGGACACCTTAAAAAAAAGCGCTACTGCAATTAATGTTATCATGTATTTTAGCAGGACTGCTATATTGACTAATCTCATAACGCTGCTTTTTAACATGAGGTGCAACAGTATGAATGCAGAGTGCATGTGTATGTATCTAAATTAAAATGTGTCATTTCACTTAAAGATATAAAACCGGATGACCTGTCAGAGGAATTCATCTTGAGCCACTGCCCCCTCCTTTCTGTCGCGCCATTTCCAGTCGAGTGAAAAATCGATCGCTGCTTCAAATTTTGCACGTCTGCTGCTCCAGTTCTGTCTCCAGTGCCAAAGGTGCATCCCAGAGTTCCTCGCTCAACCTGTTGCCCCGTGGCTCTAGAGCTCCTCCACTGCTAAACTAGCCTCTAAAACCTCACATGGCATATGACTGTTTCCAGACATCTCAGAATTTGAGTGCTCCACATCTTAGTCCGTGTGACAACATTCAAATGTGAAAGTGACAATTAAAACCGCATGCACACACACAAACGCTCTTCACTAGAGAGACCTTCATAGTCCTTCCATAACAAATGGAAAAGGTTTAAATGAAATTGCAAAAAGCAAGTATTGTGCGGTCATCCTAAGTACTTCTTAATTGGCTTATTAGGCTCTCAGTCTCATCTCTGTCTCGTCCTTCTCTAACACACACACACACACATCCTGAAATGTGGCAAGCGATTAGATAGAGTGACTTAATTCATTACGCATATGTTCCTGAAGATTATTAAACTGCAGATGAGTTTAAGAAATAGAGTTAGGGACAGAGCTGATATGTGCGATAAATGGATAAAGAGTGTCTTCTCAATTTCAGTTTAGTATATAGCTACATTTATTTAATTGGAAAAAAAACCTCTAAGGCTCAGCATTTAGCAGTGTTGTAATTGTTAACTAAAAGTAAAATAGTTCATTCATTAATCGGTTAAGTAAAATAATGAATAAATTAAATTAATGAAATTAAATAAAATATATACTGTACCAGGGTTATTATATCTCACTAAAACTAAAATTTTAATTTAAAAAGCAAAATTAAAGGCAAAAAAAAAAAACTAATAGAAATGACAAAACACAACAGACTCACTAAAAGGTTATCTAAAATTAAAATTAAAAAATAAAATATAAAAATAAAAACTGATTAAAAATATTATTAAAATCTATAATAGAACATAAGTGAAAGTATGTCAATAATAAATGAATTAATGAAATAAAATAAAAATATTACATGGGGAAAAAATATCACTATAATGAACTACAATAAATAATGCTAAAACTGAAATCAATAAAAAAGTACAAGCACAGAAATTTACAGGACTAATTGCAGAAAGTATGATTAAAAAAAAGCCTGAAACTAAAATAATACTAAAAAACATCTGATGATTTCTTCAGGTGGTGGAAGTAAGACATTAAATGCAGAGTTTTGTGAACAGGGCGCAATAATGAATATACACTGCTAGGAAGGAGGTGTTCGTGTAGAAAGAAATACCAATGACTTAATACTCCATTTCAGTGCATTTACCATCTAGGTAGAATGTATTGAAGGTGGTTAGCATTTAAAATTGAAATCAAACACAATAAAGTGCCACAACTATTTAGTGAACTTACCCTGACTGTAGGAACATAGCATATGTACTTCGAAGGATTACAGTATAGCAAAGCACAATCACAAACCCTCACCAAATCACGGCAGCCCTCAACAGATAGAGCCAGCGCGAATGAGATCACATATTCACAAACACACACAAACAGAATTAACATACTGCCTGGCAAATCCTTCCATTCTGTCAATGAAATGACAACACTCTGAATTTTCACACTCAGTCATGCACTGCAAAGCCATGCAATCACACAAATGAGCTTGCTTTCAATTGCCCACAAAAGCATACTTGATTCCGCCTAGAGAGCGCATGCCTACACATTTAAATTTTCAGCATGTGTTCTGACACAAAATGACAAGTGCATAAATACAGGTCTAGATCCAAGCATCTCAAAAACATTGGATTTACGAGCGTCTGCGAATACACACACACACACACATATACGCAAAATATAACAAAACACACACACATTCGCTCTTTTCTGACGTTATCAGTAAGGGAGATTTATGCGTTCTCACAGAAAAATTTATGAAAGGCAGCTCTTCTCCGATGGGCAGAGCAGCTAAGAAATTGCTTTCGAAAAAAAAGAAGAGGAGAAAAAAAAAATCAGATTCGAAAGATTTATTTCAATCTGCACCAAGAATGCATGATATATTCAATCTGTTTATTTGAACGAAACAATCATTTTGAAGCTCGGAGAAGTCCAGCGACAGATAAGGCTGAATTGCATTTAGTGCAGCGTCTTTATAGTGTCTGCCTCAGCGTGTTCAGATCCATCCCTTCGACGGCGTTTTGTTTCTCACTAGAGGGGGTGAGTGACCCCAATGGGTGCATCATTTATTCCTTTGTTTGTTTTCCCTTATTGATAGATTGTTTGCTACCATAACCATTCCCACCAGGGGCAGTCGTGGCCTAATGGATAGAGAGTTGGACTTGTAACCCGAAGGTTGTGGGTTCGAGTCTCAGGTCCTGCAGGGATTGTAGGTGGGAGGAGTGAATAACCAGCACTCTCTCCACCCTCAATACCACGACTGAGGTGAGACCCCTTGAGCAAGGCACCGAACCCCCAACTGCTCCCCGGGCGCCGCAGCATTGGCTGCCCACTGCTCCGGGTGTGTGTTCACTACTGTGTGCATGCACTTGGATGGGTTAAATGCAGAGCACAAATTCTGAGTATGGGTCACCATACTTGGCCACACACCACTTCCCTTTCCATTCCATGATGGAGGATCTCACGCAGGCAGACAAACAACACGTTTCTGCCATGACAAGAGCTTGTGAGGGTTTCTTTTCTCTTTTAGTTTGTGATTTCAGAGATGCGATTGATATTTTAATTCCTGCTTATTACTGTTTTTGTGAAAAAGAAATAGCATGCCTTTAAAAAGAGTACTAATAATGGAAATAATATACTTTAAAAAGAACATACAGTAATACTTCAGATTAGGGAACACATGTTCACTATTAACTAAGAGTTTTCCTCAATAAACTTGAGGCTTATTAAGAGTAAGTAAGGTAGTTGTTGGAATAGTTATGTTATGCATGGGTTAAGGGATCTAGAATATGGTACTGCAGAATAAGGCACTAATATGTGCTTTATAAGTGCTAATAAACAGCTAATATGCCAGCAAAATGCATGCTAATAAACAGCTAGTTAATAGTCAACGCTATGCAAACTGGATGCTTAGTTGCAAATAAATAACTAAATGCATTATCAATGTATATTAAATGCAATTTTCAGAATTTCAGAGAGTTTTTTGACCCACTTAAGTAAGTCTTCTTTGGAAATACATCTTTATATGTCATTTCTGATAATTTATAATAGTCACACCTTAGTTTGAGAGCCAATTCCCAGTACTGACTACAACTTTTGCCTTAATAAATTTCTAATTTGCTGTTTATTAATAGTTAGAAGGTAGTTTTTAAGTTTAGGTATGGCATGGATTAACAGATCTAAAATATCATCATGCAGAAGAAGGCAATAACATGTGCTTTATCAGTACAAATAAGCGGTTAAATGCTAGTAATATGCATGCAGCTAGTTAGTAGTGAGAATTTGCCCCTAAATTAAAGTGTTGCTTTAGTAATATGTTTCAAGTATATTTTTTGAATGTACTGACAAACATTTATGGTAAACTAAAATGTAAATGTGTTTTCTGTGGTGTCTGAGATGGATCAGACATGAAAATATTTGTTATATTTAACAAATAATCCACAATATCCCTCATCCAACAAGCAAGCTATGTGAAGCAGCCCTGAACTGCAGCTCACGCCCAGGCGAGAGTAGAGATGAGGGTGAGCTTGAAGGCTCTGAAGGACTAAGTTTGCGCCAGGCTGTGGCCTTGTCTTTCCATTCATTAAAGACCATCTGCATCAAACCCGGTTCTCTCTCATCAACAAAACTTCAGCAAAGATCAACAGGAGCCTCAACGATCTGCATCAGGACTCTCTTTCAAACAGATCAGACGTGCAAGATTCAAACATAGTCTTAATAATTGATACTCAGCGCTGGCTAGATTACTTAAAAATTGTAGTCTGTTACTGATTCCAAATTACATCACAAAAATTGTATTTAGCAACATAATTCATTACTAGACATTTTAAGTTGTTTAAAAAATAATAATAATAAAATTATATATATATATATATATATATATATATATAAATTGTGAATAATTTATTGCTACTGTGTGAATACTATGTAATCATGTAATCAATACAAAAAAGTATATGTGGTCACTTTATTTTAAGGTCCAATTCTCGCCATTAACAAACCATTAACTACGACTCTTGTCTCAATAAAGTCCTAATTTGCTGCTTATTAATAGTTAGTAAGGTAGCTATTGGTTAGGATTAGGGTTTGGTTTACGGTTACTTGCATTATGAATAATGTATTGTTATTATAATAGTAAGTACATGTAACGTATAACAAGGACACTTAAAATAAAGTGTTACTGTATCCTCTAACTTTTTTACAAATATGTGTTTGAATAAAGAAACTGATGTTTCCTTCAGGCAATAGATCTGCTGAATATCAAATACTGCTATAACTTTGTATTTTTCACTATACTTTAGCTCTAACCCTCTTTCAATGGCAAAATGTATGTGTGTGTGTGTGTTAGACTATAGTTAATAAAGTCTTGTTTGTATCACACTTGAGGACGATCGTTGTTTTGCTTATAACTGGAGTCCCTAATCATGCCCATCACAACTACATAACAATATTGTATGCTGAATTTATAGTTTACACAGTTTATGATTTATACACTTTTTAAAATATGCTTAATATATACAGGATCTTAAGTACATTACAACTACACATTCAGTACTCTTTCACAAGAGTTAACAAAGTTGTTCATGCTGAAAATTTAAAAAACCAAGTCCTCTGTGCTCAGAAGTAATAGAAGTTATGCTACTTTTATTCATGACGACACCAGAGTCCAGTTCATTAATGCTGAAGCTGGCCAATATGACACGTCTAACCTTTATAATATGAAATAGTCACACAAAATTATAACTTTGAACATTTCATTTACAAATATGAGCAGGGAAATTTGCAGAACCTGAAAGGCTTTATCGCCAATATAAGACCATAGAGGAAGGAAAAGGTCATGTCAAAATACAGTTTGAGGTTCATTCTCTAAGAGATATATCAAAAAGACGGGTACATTTTTAGCCTTAAGAGACTATGCTTCAGAATAGAGACCAGAGAGCTGAAATCTCCTTCAGAAATATACAAAAGAAAACTTTGCATAGGCAGCTCAGACCTTATAAATGTGCCATAACCACCAACCTGCAATATGAAGTGAGAGTTAGACTGGATGTAACAGGAAATTGGGATAAGACAGACTGTGTTGATATAAAATAGACACATCAACACTAGTTAGAGGCATGTGAGATGAGAGATCACAGCCAAAGCTTGGAATAAAGCTTTCCAAATCCGGCTGGATTAATGGATGCGGATCCAGAGGGGAACGTGGAGGTTAACAGCTAGTCTGGGGTCAAAAGGTCACGGCCGCAGTGACTGACAAATGGGAAGATAAACCTAGACGGGGCTCAGTTATGGCCATAACACGGCGGGCGAGTTAGCGTTTAGATAAACAAGGATGGATGGATAAGATTCCCGACAGCCATTTATCTTAGTGATTTTATGAAATCATTTTTGAAGCTTGATTTGACAGGTTGAAGGAGGGACATTTGATGTTGGCAGAGACTTTGGGATGGCGGCAAAGGAGGAATTGAGGTTAGCTTAGTAGAGGCTTCTGCTGTCAAAAAACATTTTCTTTGCCACAATCTATATTTTACAAAACCCTGAAAATACAAGTGTGAAGGACATCTACACTGCACGCACACGCACACACACACACACACACTGTATTTTTGCCTTGTTTTCCAGGAAAAGTTTCTGAACGTAATTAAAACAAAGTACATTTACTTGAGTTGAGAAGCCAGATTGTGTAAAAAAACTTGTGAAAATGAAGTGAGCTTACTTTATATTACTTTAAATCTTAAAGGTATATTGTTTATTTAAAAATTACTTGCAGATAATATATATATATATATATATATATATATAAAAATTTTAATGTATTAACAGAATTTAAAAGGCCACTTAAGCGTACATAAAGACAATTTCATGGCTGTTTCTTAACACACTTAAGTACACTTTTAAAGATGTGCTTTGCAATAATGTCAAATTATAAGTTTTACTTTAAAAGTCATTGTTTTAATAATAATTGTGCAATTTATCATGCAGAAATCAAGAAAATTGGTGCAAAACCACCAAGCATTAGTCTTGTGTGTGTGTTTTTTTAGAGAATATATCTTGAATTAAGTTTATTTTTGGCCCTATTTTTTTTCTCTTTCTCATGCATTTTGTTTTGATTTATGTGTAAAAGAAGAAAATATGGGGCAAGAAAAATAAACAATTCAAGATGACTTTTCTGAAAATAAGTCATAATATCTTAAGGAATTTTGGTTTTTCAGTGAATGTATCTTGTTTTAAGCACTTACTTTGTGTAAAACAACCCAAAGTTTCTGATAAAGAAAATGATTTTCACAGTGTAGATCAAACCCAGATAGAGAACAACGCTCTCATTTTCTCTCCCTGGCTCGTGCCTTGGTGGATTTTGTAAGTACACAAACGAATCCACAGGAGAACATCTGAAGATGTCCCTGATATATCGCAACATCCTGAATATCATCTTGTGTGGGAGTATTTACACCAGTCAGCCAGTGCAAATATCAACTTCAGACTGCACTGCTGAACTCTCCCAACAGTAAACTTAACACTGACTCACACTCAGAGAGAGCAATTAAACAAGAAGAGCCATCAGTTGTGGGAGACCACAGCCAATGCATGTGGGTGTAGGCGAATAACGTAAACGCGGCACTGAATATACATGTTTAATGTCACCATCTTGTCCGCTTCCAACTCCCACCTGCACACTTTACTGATTCAGACCACGCCCCTTGTGCCCTGCTCATGAATAATGCATAAAAGGTCTCCATAGCAGGTGTAGTCGGGCCCGTGAAATGATATGAATATTCAGTCATGGTGATAATGAAATCAAAACATTAAGGGTGGTTGTGTGTGGGTTGAGTGTGGGAATTGCTGGGGTGCGCAGATGGGGAAAAATGAGAGATTTGATATGCACTGACAGAACCAAAATGCTTAGCCTTAAATTTAATAGCTCGTCAAAATTCAGATGGAGATGTCATTTGGATGGAAAGGATGGCAGTCATTTTGTGCACACCTAAGATAATGGGTTAAGGTGAAAATAAAAGGATTTTAGATCATGAATCATGGGATATGAATATCCAAAACTTATTGCTTTGGGAATATGAAGGTAGAGTTACCAGAAATGAGTATTTTATGATTATTTGGCACTTGTTGAAAGGTTGAAAGCCTTTGTTGTAGTAGTGGGCCAACTGTCTATTCCAGCTCAAAAGAAAAAAAAAAAAAATTCTAAAAACATTTTGATAATGTTCCCATAAAATTACTATTTTTGAATGTCCTCTGAAAGAAAAAAAAAATCTTTTTTTTTCAATGCTTAAAAAACTATGAACATTAACTTTAACGTAAACATTAAAGGGGTTGTATGATGTTGCTAAAAAGAACATTATTTTGTGTATTTGGTGTAATGCAATGTGTTTACGTGGTTCGAGGTTCAAAAATCACATTATTTTCCACATACTGTACATTATTGTTGCTCCTCTATGCTCCGCCCTTCTGAAACGCGCTTTTTACAAAGCTCATCGTTCTGAGAAGTGAGGTGTGCTCTGATTGGCCAGCTATCCAGTGCGTTGAGATTGGCCGAATACCTCAAGCGTGAGATGGAAATGTTACGCCCCTTACTATGTTGTGTGTGATGCCATGTCCCGGGCCGGCGCGACGAGACTAAAACAATAAAACCCAGTATAAACGAGGCATTTGTTGTATTCAGTGAGGACATAATTACTGATTATAATGACTCATACGGTCTTTTACGCGTTGCGTGGTGCCGCACCGCATAAACATAACACCATGTCTGCATTTGTGATTGTAGAAACGCCAAACAAGCACTACTCTACACTGCTCAAAACTCGTGTTTGAATAGTCAGTAGCAAATTCTTTAAATATCAAAATGTACTTACAGGCTGTGAGTCAGAAGCACCAGACTGTCCTTGCGACGTTGGAATTGCCCCACTTTATAGTGTTTAAAGCCATTCATTGTGTTCACATTGTAGGCTACTCTCTCCCAGGATCAGGAAACAGTCCTCCGTAAAATGCACTGCACACACTCTAATATTTGGGTTGTACTGCTCTGGAACAGTGTTGTAAATACAACTTAACCACTGATTTCTAGTTGTGTACTTCATTTGGAAGGCCAAACAAAGTACTTTCGCTTCCACAGCGAAACACAGCGTCTCCAGGACATGGCACTGGCGGCAGCAACAATACTACAGCGAGAATAATAGTTGTGCCTTCTTTCATTGCGTATACATTTGGGTGGTGTTATGCAAATCTTCCAACACCATGACGTAGACATGTGGGGGCGTGTTTGAATGAGCCACTTTAGGGGGCGTGGCAGAGTCTTAACATTTATAAAGAATATCTCTTTGGGTTTGAGACTTTAATCTTTGCAACTTTACAGATCTTATCTATGCACAAACAGCTTGTAACACTCCAAAGACAAAGGAAAACATGAAATTGCATCATATGACCCCTTTAAGCGAACATTCTGTTTTATTATACATTATATATACATTATGGGAACGTCAATGTTCTCTGAATGTTCTGAGATGAATAATAATGGTCCCACTTTATTCCTGTTCAACATGTACATACTATGTAGTTTTAATAGTAATTACAATAACTAGGTAATAACTAGGTACTAAACCTGAACCTACCCCTAAGCCTAAGCCTTATATTACAGTGCTTCAGTACACTGAAAATACATGTAAGTGCATGTACTGTAAAATAAACTGCAACTGTAATATAGTTTAACAAAAAAAAAAAAAAAAAAAAAAAAATCAGACATCCAACTAAAATGTTTCAGAAAAAAAAAAGTTCTATAAATGATTGTGAAATTGTCGAAGATGTTTTGAAACCACTATATCTAGTCAAAAATACTTAATTTCCAAAGTTCAGTTAATTGCATTTAATATAAATGTAAACTATAATACATTTTAATTTAATTGCAATTAACATGCAAATTAAGTGTCCCAAAAAATTATATTCAGTTTGCACTTCAGCATATTCTTCCAAATTATATTATTTACTTAATTACTATTTTAAAAGAATCCTGAAGTGTAAATCTTTTTTTTTTTTTTTTTTTTTTCACAAATCCAGTTTTTCTATTTATTTATTTATTTACTTTATTTTATTATTATTATTATTATTATTATTATTATTTAGATCATGTGAACATTAAAGGAGCATTCCATTTTATTATTTTGTAAACACTATGGGAATGCTGATGTTCTCTGAACATTCTGAAATGAGTAGTAACATTTAATGTTTGTTAATGTTAATGTAATGTAACGTTTATATGATGCATATGTTTTTGTGCTAACTTTTTGAGAATATTATTAACTCTTAATGAACATTCTATTAATGTTACTAGAAGAACGTTTCTTCATAACTTTGAGAGAACCTTGCCTGAACGTTGTGAGAGCATTGTGAGAATGTTCGCTGTTAGCTGGGATGAAAGTTTATGCTAGTAATGACATTTTAATGATTATTACTATTATTATTATTATATTTGTATGACATACAAGAACATGCTAACGAGCTCCAATGCAGTGCTGACTAAAATAAGTGAATCACTTTTTTTTTCCAACTGATGAACGATAAAAACATTGGCAGACAATCAGAATCTATCCTGCTTTAAAGAGCTCCAGCATTTAAAGCTGCAGACGCCAAAAAAACAATTAATTAACAGAACATTATTGTTTGTTAGTGTGGATACTAATATAGCCATCATTACAGTTGTCTTTATAGATATTCTTGTTGTGAATGAGCCTTAATTCATGTCTAATTTTGGTATGTATGAATATCAACAAAAATCAAGTTAAAGTTGGTGCACTTCTTCAAAAATGCTCCAAGTGCGTGCTTGTCCTTTCGTTCTGATCCATGTTGCTTCTCGTAGCGATTAACATGTCTTGAGAGAGTGGGTTCTTGTGGATGCCGAGCAGCACAGCAGCCGTCTGCGAAGACAAACGACCCGGCCGAGCGAGGTTAATGCACGTGATGCAGCAAACATGGACTGCCAGACAGGCCCACTTGGTGGGGGTGGGAACAATGTTGAAGACCTACGCACCTTCGGCTCCAGCCACTACCGCTAACGCCGTGATTAATACACGCCGTGGCTAATTAGCCCGGCGCTGGAAGAGCGCTTTAATAGCGAAACTCATCAAAAACAAGCCTAGCTGCTGTGAAAGTCAGAGAGGTAGCAAATGAGAAAGAGAGAGGCAGGCAGGAGAATATCAACCTGTCTTCCAGGAGTCGTCTGGCACCCTGTCCCACACCATTACCCAGGTCCAGCGCGTGCTTTCTCTGTTTGTGCCCGCTCAGATTTATAACCAAGCAGCTCCTACTGGGACCATTTACTGCCCACTGACGCTTTCAGCCTAACTCTCATTAAGGGCGAGATAAACGGGTTCCTTCCAGTAACGGGAGAGACCCCCACACAAATATAGCATGAATTCAGTCACTAATCCTGGCTTCGAATCACTGTGATCAAATGTGTTTAAATTCGGCATAAAATATTGACGCTCAATCATATGCACAAACTTGCCTGTCAAAAACTCATCGTGATTGTGTTGCTAGGTGGTGCTTTGTGCAATAGAACAGTGCTTAATTTTACTGAATATGCACTAGAGGCCTTCAAATTTTATAAGTATATTAAAAAAAGGTAGCACTTTATTTCGATAGTCCACTTTAGACATTCTACTAACAGTAAGTAACTTTGCAACTATATGTCAGACTGTTGGCTTAATATCGTCTAACACTTTATTTTGATGGATCCACAACATACAACACACTGACTATCAGAAACTTTGCAAGTATATGTCAACTTATTCTACTAACCCTAAACCTACCCTACTGAGAGTTAGTAGACATGTAGCTGCAAATGAATGAGAATTAGTTGACATGTAGTTCACACGTAGTTACAAAGTTACTTATAGTTAGTAGAATGTCTAAAGTGGACTATCAAAATAAAGTGTAACCAAAAAAAAAAAAAAAAAAACTGTACTTACAGATAACGTAATATTAATCAAATAAAAAGCCACTTAAGCATACTTAAAGAGAGTACACTTTCAACACTATACAACTTTTAAAAAGTGCACTTTGTAATAATTGTCAGGGTTCTGTCGTGTGTGTCATGTGTTCCTGCCTCTTGTGTCCATATTTGGTATGTTTCCTGTCCTTGTTTCAAGTGATTATTAGTTAA
>JAFVLL020015790.1:0-10983 GCA_021397915.2 Tor tambroides | reverse complement strand
AATGACAACTGTAATGTGGTGCAAGAGTCAATGCTGTGAGTGGGTGACCTCTGGTGGTGATTGTCCGGAAGAGCATGGACCAGATTCGTGACAGATGTTTAATATCCAAATTAAATTCCTGTACCACTAACGCCCAACGCATGAGCCGCTGATTTGCATTTCGCATTCGTGACAAAAACAGCAACGGGTTATGATCTGTATATACTGTAACAACTGGACCACTACCTCCGAGATAGATTTCAAAATGCTGTAATGCAAATACTAATGCAAGAGCTTCTTTTTCCACCGTACTATAGTTAAGTTGACATTTCGAAAACTTTTTTGAAAAATAACAAACAGGGTGCTCAAAACCCTGGTCATCTTGCTGTAGAAGCACCGCCCCCGCACCAGAAAAACTAGCATCTATCTCGAGTTTAAAAGCCCAACGAAAATCAGGAGCAGCTAAAATAGGCGCATGGAGAAGAAGATCTTTTGCTGCCAAAAAGGCATGCTCACAACCATCGAGCCATTCAAAACATCTCTTATTGCTTAGGAGGTCTGTCAAGCGAGTAACAATAGTCGAAAAATTTCTACAGAACCCTTGATAATATCCACACATTCCCAAGAATCGCCTGAGTTCCCGCTTATTTGTCGGTATAGGGAATTCCAGGATGGCAGAAACCTTTGCTTCAACAGGTTTTACAGATCCTCTACCCACCTTTTTCCCCAAGTACATTACTTCACCCTTGGCAAACTCACACTTTGCCAGATTCAGTGTAAGTAAGGCATCAGCTAAACGAGTGAAGATGGTTTTGAGAGTTTTCATATGATCTTCCCAACAATTAGAGTACACCACCACGTCATCCAAATAAGCTTCACAATTTTGCACCCCAGACAAAACCTTCTGCATAAGTCGTTGGAAAGTAGCCGGTGCATTTCGCATCCCGAACACCAAGACAGTATATTGCAGGAAACTGTCTGGGGTAACAAATGCAGAGATCTCCGAAGCATGCAGGGTTAAAGGCACTTGCCAATAACCTTTAAGGAATAAGGATTTACGTGGTAAGGGTGCTGTTTTATAGGACGTGCATCTCTCACATCCACATCATGCTGTAACACAGAAGTACGTCCAGGCACATCTTTAAATAAGGAAGGAAAAAACTGAATTAACGCACACACATCAGTGTACTCAGTTCCAGACAAATGATTAAGAAAAAAGGGCAAAGCTTTTAGAATATCTGAATTCTGCAACTGCGAAGAAGAAATAACATCTTCAGGTTCAATTTCCACTTCCACACAGTTCTCAAGATCAACAGAAGTAGAAACCCGTAAGGTTGGCAAGGCAGGTTTCTCCTCACTTTTCAGATACCATTTGAGCATATTTATATGACAAACTCGGGTTTTCCTGCTACAATCAGGGGTTTGAATTATATAATCCGTGTCACTGATCTTTCTTTCTACAACATAAGGTCCCAAAAATTTTGCAGAAAAAAACGAACAAGGCACAGGCACAGTTTGTTTGTCATAACGACGTATCATTTTTGACTGAATAGTTAATAAATGAGCACGAGCAACCTCTCCCGCAATGTGTAATCGTTCTCGGAACGCACTTACATAATCCAAAAGGGGAATGTTAGACGTTTCTTTCGCTAACAGTTGCTCATGTAACAGTTTCAGGGGACTCCTCAGTGTATGGCCAAACACGAGCTCGGCTGGACTGAAACCTAACGACTCCTGCACGGAATCACGGGCAGCAAACACAAGAGAGGGTAATCCTTCGACCCAATCTTTTCCTGTTTGCACACAATAAGCCCTAATCATGGACTTTAAAGTCTGGTGGAATCTTTCAAGGCAACCCTGTGATTCGGGATGGTATGCACTGGAAGTTTGATGTTTTATCCCTAGTTCATGCAAAACCTGCGCAAAGATTTTCGAGGTAAAATTAGTGCCTTGGTCAGTCTGTACCACTCGCGGTAAACCAAAGGTAGTGAAGAACTTTACCAATTCTTTTACCACCAACTGAGTTTTCAAGGAACATAGGGGAACATTCTCAGGGAACCTAGTAGCAGAACACATAATAGATAGTACATACTGATGTCCCGACTTGGCTTTAGGAAGAGGTCCCACGCAATCAACAATTACTCGTTCAAATGGTTCACCTACAACCGGGATGGGACACAAAGGAGCTGGAGGCACCTTTTGATTCGGCTTCCTGGCTTTTTGACAGACTTCGCATTCACGGCAAAACTTTGCAACTGAGGTTTTTAGACCAGGCCAGAAAAAATATTTCGAGAGGCGATGGAAAGTCTTATTTACCCCGAAATGTCCCGCAAGCACATTTTCGTGTGCCAGTTTCAACACAACCAGGCAATAACTGGTTGGAAGGACAATTTGACATGTCCCATACCACCCATGTTCATCAGTACGAGACCTCCACTTCCACATCAAAACGCCTTCGTCCCAAAAATAATTTACCATATCATCACCTCTTTTTTTTATCATTAGCAGCTGCTACAACACAGTCCACAAGAGAAGGGTCTGATTTTTGTTCTACAGCCAATTGTTCTTTACTAACCCATATTGAAAGATCAGACTGAAGGATCGTTTCCTTAATCTCACGTTCTGCACAAGCATCTTTTGAATTGGCAGCATCAACGTTAACAAACAAATCAGAAAGATCAATCACTTCTTGAGATTTCTGTTTCTGAGCACGCGTCACAACGCATGCAGGAAACACTGTCGAAAACTGCCCAGCTAAACTAGGTTGTTTCTCAACAACAGGAGTACAAGATACTACCGGGCAGGGGAAAACTTTGCCACCTGCAAGATCGTTCCCCAAAATAACTTGTACCCCCTTCACTGGCAACTGAGCACATACTGCTAACTCCACCAAACCTGATGCTAAATCAGATTGTAAATTAACTTTGTGCAGTGGAACATGCGCACATCCCATTTCTATTCCACACACCAAAACACTGGCATCAGTATGACTAGTACTTGAAAAAGGTAAAGCATCTCCCAGTATAAATGACTGGGACGACCCAGCGTCCCTCAAAATTGTGACAGGTTTATACTCAGACTCAGAAAAAGAAACATAACCATTTAAAATAAATGGGTCATACGAAGTCATTTCAACCTCCCGTAACGGAGATACAGTCTGAGACAGGGCAACACTTTTTGTTTTAGTGGATTGTATTTTCGCTGGCGAACCTTTTCTATTCCACTCTTTACAATCTGCAATTAAGTGAGTAGGATCCAAACAATAAAAACAAGCTCGCTTATTCTTTTCCCGACCAGCCAAATTTGCAGATGGATTAAAACGTGAACTGCCCTTAAACGAATGAGAAAATTGCACAGCCGAATCTTCTCTACCCGCATGTTCATTTTGAGAAGGACTAAGACACACCCGTTCCGGCAAAAACATTTTCCTATGGGTGAGAGCATATTCATCGGCAAGAACCGCAGCCTCTGAAAGCAAAGCCACCTTTTGCTCATTTAAATGAATCACGACTTTCTCAGGAAGACTCTTTTTAAAATCTTCCAGCAAAATTAGCTCCTGTAATTGTTCCAGCGTATCAATCTTACTCGAAAAACACCACTTCTCGAATAAAGACCTTTTCTCCCTAGCAAACTCCACATAAGTCTGTTTGGGTGTCTTCACATGAGCTCTAAATTTCTGCCGATACGCTTCAGGAACTAACTCGTAAGCGCGCAGCACTGCGACTTTTACCACATCATAATCCAAAGACTGTTCCAGCGGCAACGCAGAACAAACCTCTCTCGCCTTTCCAGATAAACTACATTGCAATAATAACGCCCACATATCTTTAGGCCACACAAGCTTCCCTGCAATACGTTCGAAAGCGACAAAGTAGGCATCGAACTCAGCTTCCCGAAACGGCGGAACCAGCTTAATATACCTACTTACATCAAATGGAGCATCCGTAGGCGGCTGAACAGAACTAGAAGATGCTCCCGGCGACATCACACTGGAAGGAGGACGTGAACAAGGTAAAGGTTCTGGTTTCCTTAATAAAGTTTGTGCTTCTAAATCCAATTTGCGTAATTGAATTTCGCGTTCTTTTTCCGTTTCGATTTGCCGCAGCCTAATAACTTCGGATTCATACTCCTTTTCTTTTATCAACAAATCCAATTCTTTAAGCTGAACCGCCAACGCAGGGTCAAAACGTTCTATTGAGTCTGCCTTAGGAAAAACCTCAGGCATAAAACTAATTTCACCCTCAGGTTCTCCCACGCTTTCCTCCAACGACATTGGCAAAATTCCCTCTTCCACCAATTTCTTAAACAGAGAATCTTTTATAACCCTCTTTGTCGCCTCCCTCGGTATAGCAATATTAAAAAACTCTGCAATTAATACTAAATCTTTTTTTCTACATTTTTCAAAAACTTCTAAAGATGGAGAAAGGGTAAAGGATATTAAATCAAATTCCATTTCCTTCCAAACCCCCACCCCCCCACCTAGAGAGAAGACCACCCAAAACAGACCAGGAAAAGCAACAAGAATTGGACGTACCTTCGAGCAGTGCTTTCCTTTTTCAAAAGAACATTCACGTAACCTTATTAACGAGCACACAACATGAACGACCAACCAAATTGAAACACATACACAATTTTGAAGGATGGACGAGCCCCCATTTGTTACGTTTCTAAATTTCTTTACGTCTGGGGGGATCAAATAGAAACGAACAAGGAGGAGAGACGTTGATGTATCCGTCTCCAGACCCAGAATCACGACGCAACACCGTTTTGTTACTCAAAACAAAATGATTGCCATAAAGCGAACCATATATTTAACAAACAAGAAGAGAAAAGGTTTAAGTAGTGATTATATAATACAATTTACCTCAGGTAGTGGGAGCCCAAAAATAACAAACAAAACAATACATTAACTAATTAGAAGAAAACTAACTTACCTAATTAAAGAAAAACCCCGAAAAGAAAACACAATCTGCTACCCTTTCTCCCTGTCTATAAACCAAAACAGTAGAGAAGGATTAAACAAAAAGACACCCCACTCCTTACAAATACCATTCACAAATATATATACACTACATGATTCATTTGAGTACCACGCTGGTCACACAGCAACTGGGTCTGGGAGTGAAGACATAAGGAAAGACATCAAACGAGACAAAATATCTCCCCTCTCTCTTCTCTGGGTTCGTTGGTTCGCATATATCTTGACGCTAATCAGCAGCCCGGAAATCAGCAGCAGGTGTCCGCGATCTGCACACTGTAAAAAATAAAAACAATAACAGAGACAACAAACAAATCCAAAAACATAGAAACACTTTGTTGATCAAAACATACGTCCCAATACGTAAAAAATAATAAATATTTAAAATAAATTACTAGAGCATATTCTGGTTTGTGTTTAATCAGAGGGTCAAGTCTTCATGGTTGGACCACAGGTCACCTTAGATAAAATCCCTCGACTTGACACGACAAATTCTTCTGTGGACATCGATCTCATCAGAATTGCCAAGAACAACAATGAAGGTATGTCAAATGTTTTTGTGTGATTAAAATTCATAGAGACATCATAACATCACCACTAAACCACATTTACTTTTTTTTTTTTTTTTTTTTTAAACATACTTTGGCATTTCTATTTCTGTCACACAGGATCAGCTGCTGTGGCTTTCATGAGCTACAACACGATGGAGAATCTGCTGAAGCCAGACTTCTTCAACACATCAAATGACACGATTAAAACCATGATGTCCACTGTGATCTCAGCTACTCTTCCCAAAACCACCAACACTACACTCACCGAACCAGTCAACTTCACCCTCAGACACATCAGAGTGAGACTGAAATGTGCTTTTGTCCAACCTGAGCACTGATGAACATCTGAAAACATCTAATATTCAGTATTTTATTATTTTCTTCATTTTTCAGGAGTTTGATCCCAGCGGTTCTCTGTCCTGTGTGTACTGGAATATCAGCGAGTGGATTGTAGATGGTTGTTCTGTTTTAAAGACCAACAGCAGCTACACTGTGTGTTCCTGTGTTCATCTGTCCACATTCGCTCTCATCATGCAAACCAGCCGCCCACCAGAGGTACAGAACATTTCTAGTGAACACTGAAGAACAGCACAGATGTGGCACTCATGTACTCTGACATGTTTTCTCAGAGCGACTCACTGATGGAGCTGTTGAATTTGGTGTGTGTGATCGTGGGGCTGGTGTTCTTCAGTTTGGCCCTGTTGACCTTTGCCCTTTGTCAGTGGAGTCCTGGAGTGAATAATGTGGCTCGAATCAACATCTGCATCAGTCTTCTGCTGGCTCACCTTCTGTTCCTGCTCACACAGCGGTTCCTGAGCCTCATACGGCCTCAGCAGGTGAGAATGATGAAGGAGCCCTACAGCTCAGCACAGCCTCACTGAGAATCATCATAACCGTCTCTCATGGTCTCCAGGTGTTGTGTGCCGTGATCTCAGGCCTTCTGCACTTCCTCTTCCTCTCCGGCTTTGTGTGGATGTTCATTGAAGCTGTGCTGCTCTTCATCTGTGTGAAGAACCTATCACAGATCAGCTCCAAAAAGAGGGAGGTGCTTAGCAGTGGATTCCTGTGTGTGATTGGATATGTGGTTGCTCTGGTTGTGGTGTGTGTGTCTGTCGGTCTGGTTCCTGAAGGATACGGTACTGAACAGTGAGTTTTTTAATTTATTTATTTTTTATTTTAATGATTTGATTAGATCAAATAAAGACAAAAGGTGTGTTTGATTTTTAGCTGTGGCTGGATGTAACCAATCAGTGATATTTGCCTCTTACAATCAGGGGAGGAGCTTGTAATGATCGGCTTTATTGGCAGAATTACATGGATTTAATTTAAAAAATGGGGTCAGATTATACTGTGTGAGTTTTGAGTGTTTCAAAAGATGAGACAGACAACAATTTAAAAGTGAAAATCAAATGTGTGTTTACGATAGGTTACACCTTATTTTGATAGTCTACACCTTATTTTGATAGTCTACTTTGGATATTCTACTAACTATAAGTAAATTTGTAACTACAAGTCAACTATTCTCATTAATTAATGACTGCTAGTTGACATGTAGTTGCAAAGTTACTTACTGTTAGTAGAATGTCTAAAGTGGACTATCGAAATAAAGTGTTACCTTACAATATTCACAAGAGAACTAAAACAACACAATAAAACTAGAATAACCTAGGCTGTTAAAAGCATAGAGTCTTTCAGTTCCATACCCTGAACCAGTCCTCAAGAATCCTAGTGTGCTGTAAGTCCCAATATGAATGTGAGAAGTGTCCACCGGTGTATATAAAGTCCACAGAAGTGATAATCTAAAAGTGCTGGAAAATTGAGTCCACAAAGATAACTCCGCTACATACACAAATTAAAATGGTTAAGAGGAATAAAATAGCTAAGACAACATGAAAACCTATTAAAACTCAAATATACATATGTAATATAATATAATATAATGTATTGAGCAGTTAAAAACATGTGTCCTGTGTGACAGTGTCACAAGCTGAAAGTAGAGATGTGAAGCTTAACACTTTCTGCTTCCAGTAGTGACGTTGCACACCCTTACGAAAATTAACCATGGTTTTACTACAAATAAAACCAAAAAACCATGGTTACTATAGTTAAACCACAGTAACCACAAATTAACCATGGTTTTGCTACACTCAGAGGTGGGACTTTCGAGTCACAAGCAAGTCTCAAGTCAAAACCCAAGTCCTCAAAAAGTTAAAGTTAATGAGATAATTAAAAGTAAAGCAGAGAGGTCAGTGCTCTACAGTGAGGAGATATTAGTTGTTTTTATATGAGATAGTCATCATAAACTTTTTTTTTTTTTTAGTATGTTTAGGTTTTGCAAAAGCAACCATGTAAATCTACAGCAAACAACCAAAGTGCTGCTCTAACAGTTATAATGAATGAATATGAAATCTATATAATGCATATAAAAATTTGATCTCTAGTAACATTTAGACACACACAGACATCAAGAACCAGCATATGAATCTCAACAATGGTGACAATCAACAAAATGCTTCATGCTGCAATGCATGCTGGGTAACACCATAGTAAAAACTCCCATCATGCACTGCAGTATGAAAAATTATTGCCACCACTGTTGAGGATCATATGATAAGTGTTCATAAAAGCCTGAGCTGATTCAGATTTGTTTTTCAATGTTGAAGTATTATAGTGGAATTGTTTAATAGGACTTTTTTCCCAGTTTGATAACAGCAGAATGTCATTCAACAAACCAAGGAAAGACTACTTCATGATGTTCATTCATCAAGAGTTATAAGCAGAAAGTGTGAATTAATTTGCTACTTCAAGGTTTGATTAAACAATGCATAAATGTTTGCTCTGAAACAATATTGTAATGGCTTAGAAGCAAATTACTTTGAACTAGTAAAAGGGTCACGAGACCAACTAAACCTTGACCATAATTATGGTGGCATTGTTTTCTTTTTTTTTTTTTTTTTATTTCAGTTGATTCCATCCAATGCTGTGGCTGAAGTCAGTTGTAGTTCTTGTGTTTCTCTTTTCTTCAGTGATGTTGATTGTTAACAGCAGGTGTTCATCACTAATGCACAATCATCATTTAATTAGTCACTTAATTATCTCATTAACTTTAACTCTTTGAGGACTTAGGATTTGACTTGAGCCAAAAAGCCATGGTTACTACACTTTTACTATAATAAAACCATAGTTAATTTTCGTAAGGGACGTATAGTGTTTGCTGCTCTCAAATCACTCTTACTGTATTTTAACAGTGATGTGGCATCATCTCAAGTCACACAAAATATCTAACTAGCATGCACTGCTTTAAGTCAGACACTAATCGGTCTGTGCAGCACTGTGTGAAGTCAAACATACTTTTTAGTGTATGACTGACAGATCAGAGGTATTTTAAAACAGCACTGCTCTTTGATAAATGCAGTTTTAAAAATCACCCAGAATAAAATAACCGTATAGTTTATTTTTACTTTTCCAGTTGTATTTCACCAGTCAGCACCTGAAATAATATTTTCGATACATTCATTCAGTTATTACATTGTATTTTCCTCTAAACAGTTGCTGGATTAAACAGGATCAAGGTTTTATCTGGAGTTTTCTGGGTCCTGTTTGTGTCATACTAGCAGTAAGTTCTAGTTAAAAACATTCTTCACATGGACTGTTGAAACCAAAATACTAAGTGATCTTAGATTTAAGTTTCTTCCTTTTCTGCAGTTAAACATGATTATCTTCATCAAGATCGTCATCATTCTGTACTCAACTCTCAAAAATCTCAACAATGAAATTTCACAGATGAAACAAACCAAGTAATATGCGCTGTTTATACCACTCTTACTAAAACAATATAGTCAATGAAGACTCGTTAACTTTTTTCTCTGTTTCTCTGCAGGATTATGGTGTTTAAAACTCTGGCTCAGTTTGTGGTTCTTGGTTGCTCCTGGATTCTGGGTTTCTTCACTAATGGCAGTAAGGTGCTGGAGATCCTCTTCCTGATCTTGAACTCCCAGCAGGGAACCTTCATCTTCCTGATCTATTGTTTCCTCAATAATGAGGTCAGACATCACTCAGTTTACGTGTGTAATCTGGATATTAAATAATATCACAGTTGTTAATATCACAGGAGGTCCTGTTCTTATTTTGGTAATCTGTGATTTCAGAGAGGAATTTCAGAGGCAGTTTGTTTAATCTGTTACTCTTCCAATTCCTTACTCTGATGGAATGTTCAAATGAGCCAAGAATCTTCAAACTTCAAAGAAATTCAAATTTCAACAGACAGAGAATACTTTTCAGTTCCAACCTTTAAACCATTTCACACTAACATTTCAAATATTCTAGCTGAGCCCTTAGTGGTTTTAAGGCGACCGTTACTTTAGAATGTTCGCGTCAAGCTTGGTTGCATTTACAATACACAAATTCATCCAATGTGTTGCGCTGATTCAGGTAATTTCTGGCTCAGCGCCAAAACGGGAAATCAGATTTGAATTTAGCAGTTGATCTTGTGATGCACTGAACAGTCTAATCACATGATCAAAGAGTTAAAACTAATTAATTAGACCTTTTTCCTGAGTAACCGATGAGCGGCGCCATGACGGATTCTAGCTTCCGTTTGGGTGCTCTCGTGTTCCGGTCTCCATAGGAAACCTTGTTGAATCAGGGTAAAAAAAAAGATTGACTGAACTGAAACTTTTTCAATACAACAAAATATAAAATATGCACAGGGTTAAGCTGTGCTGTTGTTGACTGCTAGAGTAACGGTAATAAGCTAAGGAATTCCTTTAAAGCACTTCTTGTGTATACCAGAAAATCTGTCATGTCCGGCACTGTATGCATGACTTGCAGCGCTTAAGTTAAAATACTGAGTGTGAAATAATAAAATATGTTAAAACGTGTGCTCTTATCATTCTGTGGACAAAATCCTGTGAACTTCGCCCCGATCGGGAGCTGTATGTGCGCTCATGTTTTCAACGCGTCGTTTCATGTCATCTTTCCACTCATTAAACTATGACAGGTCCTTCACTGCAAAAACACGGTCATTGCAACACTATAAAATAATGAAATTATGGTGCCACATGCTAGAAACCGGAAATGTAAAGCACCGTTCCAGTCGGGTGAGACTTCCACATTCAGAAAAAGGTCTATAGGCCCCACTTTTTCAAGCCAACATTAGAGTTTACAATTTTATTTTATATTTTGTCTTTAATAGTAAACACATAACTCTATATAAGCTGAATCAGTCCTACATTAAGTCATAAATGTGTTTAGCATTATTCAACAAATATTTTAAGCCATAAGGTAACGGCGCCCCACATTATTCCAGTGTAAATCTGTGATGAAAAATGGAAATGCAGCACTCTCTAATTGAGAATGATACGGGTGGATATGAGAATGAGAGAGAATGAGAGAATGAGAATGAGAATGAGCTTTATTGGCCAAGTATGTTTACACATACGAGGAATTTGTTATAGTGACAGAAGCTCTACAGTG
>JAFVLL020015789.1:0-53471 GCA_021397915.2 Tor tambroides | reverse complement strand
GTGCATCCTCCAAAGTCCGTTCCAGTTCCTGTAACGATCAGATGCAAAGATCAATCACTCATCCAAGCTCAAGAACTTCTCTACAACATTACCACACACCGTATCACTACTTGGATTCATCACCCGAACTCTCTGTGCTGAAAATAAACACCTTTACTTTTACTAACCTGTTGTGTCCAGTCCTCTTCCGTTACATATATATTATTTTGGAAAGTAAATACACTGATACACTGCAATTCAAAAGTCTGGTGTAAGAAAATAAATAAAAAAATAAATAATAATAAAATAAATTCTGTTCTTTTGAACTTCCGGTCACACTTTATTTTAAAGTTCAGTTCTCACTATTAACAAACCATTAACTACAACTTTTGCCTCAATAAACTCCTAATTTGCTGCTTATTAATAGTTATTAAGGTAGTTGTTAAGTTTAAGAATTGGGTTGGATTAGAGATGTAGAATATCTTAATGCAGAATATGTGCTTTATAAGTACTAATAAACAGCCAATTTGTTAATAATAGGCATACTAATAAGCAACTAGTTAATAGTGAGAATTGATCCCTATCCTGAAGTGTTGCTGACCTTTCTATTCGTCAAAGAATGCATTATGATTTCCACAAAAATATTAAACAGCAAAAACTGTTTTTAACATTGCATTAATAATAATAATAATAATAACAACAACAACCATTATTAATATTTGAGCAACAATAAAAATCGGCTTGAGCGCCAAATCAGAATGATTTCTGAAGGATCATGTGACTGGAGTAATGACTGCTGAATAAATTAAACTCTGAAATTCATGTCCATTTTTCATGCAAATTCTTTATTATTCTGTATTACATTTGAAAAAGGCAATTTTCTCTAGTGGCCTCAGACTTTTGGACTCCTCTGTATTCAACATCTCTCTTGGTTATTCTTCAAAGCGTAGAATTACCATCATGTATTACATTTTATTGCAATGAGGCTGGGTGTAATACATGTTAAGGATGTTCACAGCAATGCCCACAGTCTCATCACACCACAAAGAACACCATTGTGCCTGCCATTCACCTGGCACATTGTCACCACAACGAGGAGTCATATCTCTGAAAAAATGTTCATTGAGTTCAGCTCAGTAATCACGCTGCACAGACTAATTGACAAATTATAATTTGTACTAAGTGCTTCGGATCTGAAAGAAAACTGTTTGCCCAACTATCCTCAACACAGACATATGACTTGTGACTTAGATATATATGTCCCCACAAGTGATAATCCTAAAATTCATTCTGCAGTTCAGTTTTTGTCAAAACGTACTACCCATAATCACGTGTTGCTGCAGTATCTCTATTATTTACTTTTGGTTGCAGCCTTAGCGAGAAGCAAACTAGATCGATTACACTGCAGAGAGCCCTCTGTAGATTATATGGATCTCTAATGAATACTGCAGACCTATATTTCAGAACTTCACAGCCTAATAGGCCAACTTTATAAATGTAAGATCGCCTATAAGCAACACCTTTGGAAAAAACACAGGGGAGCTTGTACTTGAGACTGTAGTTTGTTGCAAATCAGACTCTGCACTGTTTTTGTTCAAAACAACTGGGCTATTGAATTTGACGAAACAGACGAGGTGAAGACTCCAGTGAACTCTTTGTTCTGGGACTGCAGCATGGGTCTTGGGTGGGGGGTACAGTACATGCATGTGCTTGATTTCAAACTAGTAGCAAAACAGTCAGGGGTAACACTAGTTAATTCTCACTATTACAACCCGAATTCCGGAAACACTGGGACAGTTTTTAAATTTGAATAAAATGAAAACTAAAATATTTTCAAATTACATGAGCCAATTTTTATTCACAATAGAACATAGATAGCATAACAAATGTTTAAATTGATAAATTTTACACACAAAATGAGCTCATTTCAAATTTGATGCCTGCTACAGGTCTCAAAATAGTTGGGACGGGGGCATGTTTACCATGGTGTAGCATCTCCTCTTCTTTTCAAAACAGTTTGAAGACGTCTGGGCATTGAGGTTATGAGTTTCAGGAGTTTTGGTATTGGAATTTGGTCCGATTCTTGCCTGATATAGGTTTCCAGCTGCTGAAGAGTTTGTGGTCGTCTTTGATGTATTTTTCATTTAATGATGCACCAAATGTTCTCTGTAGGTGAAAGATCTGGACTGCAGGCAGGCCAATTCAGCACCCGCACTCTTCTACTAAGCCATGCTGTTGTAATAGCTGCAGTATGTGGTTTTGCATTGTCCTGCTGAAATACACGTCATCTGGAGGGGAGCATATGTTGCTCTAAAACCTTTATATAACTTTCAGCATTCATAGTGCCTTGCAAAACATGCAAGCTGCCCATAACGTATGCACGTATGCACCCCCATACCATCAGAGATGCTGACTTTTGAACTGAACACTGATGACATGCTGGAAGGTTTCCCTCCTCTTTAGCCCAGAGGACACAGCGCCCGTGATTTCCAACAAGAATGTCAAATTTGGACTTGTCTGACCATAGAACACTTTTCCACTTTGAAACAATCCATTTAAATGAGCCTTGGCCCACAGGACACCACGGCGCTTCTGGACCATGTTCACACATGGCTTCCTTTTTGCATGATAGAGTTTTAGTTGGCATCTGCAGATGGCACGGCGGATTGTGTTTACCGACAGTGGTTTCTGGAAGTATTCCTGGGCCCATTCAGTAATGTCAATGGCAGAATCATGCCGATGAGTGATGCAGTGTCGTCTGAGGGCCCGAAGACCACGGGCATCCAACAAATGTCTTCCGCCTTGTCCCTTACGCACAGAGATTTCTCCAGGTTCTCTGAATCTTTTGATGATTTAATGCACTGTAGATGATGAGATTTGCAAAGCCTTTGCAATTTGACATATTCCACAATCTTTTTACGCACTCTTTCACAGATTGGAGAGCCTCTGCCCATCTTCACTTCTGAGAGACTCTGTCTCTCTAAGACATAGCTTTTCTTGCTAATCATGTTACAGACCTAATGTCAATTAACTTAATTAGTTGCTAGATGTTCTCCCAGCTGAATCTTTTCAAAATTTCTTGCTTTTTCAACCCTTTGTTGCCCCCTTTTTTGCCAAATTTTTGAGACCTGTAGCAGGCATCACATTTGAAATGAGCTCATTTAGTGGATAAAAGTGTAAAATTTCTCCGTTTAAACATTTGTTATGTTCTCTGTGCTCTATTGTGAATAAAATATTGGCTCATATGATTTGAAAATCATTTAGTTTTCATTTTATTCAAATTTAAAAAACGTCCCAACATTTCTGAAATTCGGATTGTACTACTTGCTTATTAGCATGTATGTTACTAGCATATTGGCTGTTTATTAGTACTTCTAAAGCACATATTAATGAGATATTTTGCATGACCATATTTTAGATCTCTTTATCCTACCCCATACTTAAACTTAACAACTACCTTACTATTAATAAGCAGCAAATTAGTAGTTTATTGAGGCGTAGTTAATAGTTAGTTAATAGTGAGTACTGGTCCCTAAACTAAAGTGTGACGCAGCCTGGTAAATATTAGGGATGTGCTGATATTTGGATGTTCAGCAGTGGTTTCGGTTCAGTATGGCATGGCATTTACTCAAGATTTCGGTATTGTATCAGATGTGAAAAAATGTTATCAAGCCATCCCTAAATGTAAGTTTCAGTGCAAAAATCTGTCTTTACGGATGCATAAAACTCACCATATAACTAAACATACTTTCAGTTTTTTTTCTTTCAGGTGTCTTGAGTTTCTTTGGATGAGTGGTCTATAGACTCAGTAAAGTATGCAAGATTGCACTAGTCTGTTGCATGTGGAAACGAAAGCTATAATGTAAGTAATTATTACTTGTTATATTTACACTGAATCCTCTTGGTCCCAAAGAAGAATAAAACAAAATAAAACAAAACAAAATAAGTAAGTAAGTAAATAAATAAATAAATAAATAAAAACGTCTTGCGTTACGTATGTAACCCCAGTTCCTCGAGGGAACAAGACGCTGCGTCTGAGAATGCTAGGGGAACGCCTTCAGTGTGACCGCGCTCTGATACAAGTGTAATCTGTCCAATGGATGGGTGAGATGTCACGGGCGGGTGACATAATGGCCAGGGAGCATAAAAGCACATGCGGTGGAACCGGCGTCAGCTTCAGGAATGAAGCAACTGCTCGCAGGGATGCCGGAAGTTTGTCATCGAGACGCAGCGTCTTGTTCCCTCGAGGAACTGGGGTTACATACGTAACCTAAGACGTTCCTCTTCAGGAACTCGAGCTGCGTCTGAGAACGCTAGGGGAACGAGATTCCCATGCCGCCAGACTGACAAATCCCTGCCTAGTGTGGATGGAGCACAGCTAGGGCGAGAGAAAAAGGCCACAAGTGGCTAAAGTGGACGGGGCCTGTGTCCTGAAGGCCAGCTTCTGAGAAGAGCCTCTGGAGGAAGCATGTAACTAGGGCGTGTCTACCCACTGACTGGCCACCAAGAGGGGCACGGTAGGCCGGTAAAGCCGCCACGAAGACCTTCAGGGTGAATTGGGTTAACTCTGCGGAGGAACAGGCCTGCACGAACTCCAGAACTGTACCGATTGGGCAGTTGACTGGGTCGAGCTGGCAACCTCCGCACCATGAAGTGACACTTCCACTTCAGGGCGTACAATTTCCTCAAGCTGTGGAGGAAACGTGTAAATAGGCGATGTCTACCCACTGATTGCCCACCGAGAGAGGTGTGGTAGGCCGAATTGCCGCCACGTAAACCTTCAAGGTGGAGTGGGTCAACCCTACGGAGAGTCAGGCCTGCAGGAACTCCAGAACTGTACCGAATGGGCAGTTGACTGGGTCGAGCTGGCGGTCTCCGCACCAGGAAGTGAAAAGTTTCCACTTCAAGGCGTACAGTTTCCTCGTTGAGGGAGCTCTGGATTGGAGGATGGTCTCAACAACCTCGGTTGAGAGACCGGAAGCTATGAGTTGCGCCCCCTCAGGGGCCACCCCCACAGCTTCCACATCTCCGGGCGGGGGTGATAGACCCCCGCTTGTGAGAGGAGATCCCTCCTGACGGGAATCTCCCATGGAGAGCCGTCGAGGAGAGAAATCAGGTCCGAGAACCATACTCGGCCCGGCCAGAACGGTGCTGCCAGAAGTAGACTGACCTTGTTCCAGCGCACTCTCGCCAGAACTCCCGGGAGCAGAGTGACAGGGGAAAAATGTACAGACAAACCCTTGGCCATGTCTATACCATGGCATCCAGCCCCAGTGGAGCTGGATGAATTAGAGAGTACCAGAGGGGACATTGCGCTGTCTACTTACCTGAGTAGCGAAGAGGTCCACCTGAGCCTGGCCAAACACTCTCCAGATCTGCTTCACCACCTAGGGGTGAAGCATCCATTCTCCGGGCCTCGGCCCCTGCGTGAACACAGACCTCCTCGGTGGTTGATGTAAGAGACCACTGCTGTGTTGTCAGTGCTATCACACCAACACACGGCAATTTCTTACGTCTGGGAGAAAGTGTTTCGGTGAAACACCGCCAGCATCTCCAGGCAGTTGATGTGCCACATGAGACGGTGAGTACTCCACAGACTGCGGGCAGGGTGGCCCCGCACCCCAACTGGTGAGGGACGCGTCCGTCGCTAGCATTACGCGGCGACACGGAGCTCCCAGCACCAGGCCCTGAGACAAGAACCAAGGTTGTCTCCACATGTCTAAGGCACGTAGGCACCGCCGCATGACCTTGATCATGCGAAGCGGGTTTCCCCTCGGGGAGAACCCCTTGGTCTTGAGCCACCACTGTAGGGGTCTCATGTACAGCAGGCCAATAGGTATCACGTTGGACGCAGCTGCCATCAGACCCAGCAGTCTCTAAAACTGCTTGACAGTGAGTGACTGGCCTTCTTTCACTCTCCTGACTGCCGTGAGGATCGACTCGATCCGAGCAGGGGACATACGTGCCTGCATCGTGGTCGAATCCCACACCACACCAAGATAAGTGGTTCTCTGTAATGGAGAAAGCACACTCTTCCTGGCGTTCAGTCTTAACCCCAACACTTTCATGTGAGCGAGAACAACATCTCAATGTTGAGCGCCATCTGCTCTGGTTGAGCGAGGAGAGTGCCAGGCCGAAGGGAAGAACCCGATATTGGTAAGCTTCGCCCCGAAAGCAAACCTCAGGAACTCCCTGTGAGTGGGAAAGATGGAGATATGGAAGTATGCGTCTTTTAGATCAATCATGACAAACCAGTCCTCGGACCTGATCTGAGACATGACCTATTTGAGCATCTTGAACTTCAGTCTGCTGACTGAGTGGTTCAACTGACGCAGATCTAAAATGGGACGCAACCCTCCATCCTTCCTGGGAACTATGAAGTACCGGCTGTAGAACCCGGACTCTCCTTCGTGAGGAGGGACCACCTCAATGGCCTCCTTCCTCAAGAGAGTACTCTACTTCTCATTCCATTACCGGAGCCTGCTCGGGGCCCACCAGAGTGGGATTCACCCCGTTGAATCGAGGCGGAGGAGAACCAAACCTCTCTGTAGCCTCTCTCTACAGTATGCAGGACCCATGGAGACACATTTGGTAGTAGTTTCCACGCTGCCAAATAGTCTACTACGGGAACCAGTCTTTCGAGACTGGCCTCCGGTGTACTTTATTTATTTATTTTTTTAGAGTGGACTCTGCGTGCTCTGCTCTCAAGCAGACCACACACGGTCACATATTTTCTCTGCACTTTAGACATAGTGGACCTTATTTCAAGTGACAAACAACACTAAATAAGACTCACAACACAGATCGACAGACACACACAGAGTAGCGGGTGCTGAATGACAAAAGCTGACGCCGGTTCCACCACACGTGCTTTTATGCTTCCTGGCCATTACGTCACCCGCCCGTGACGTCTCGCCCATCCATTGGACAGATTACACTTGTATCAGAGCGCGGTCACACTGAAGGCATTCCCCTAGCGTTCTCGGACATAGCTCGAGTTCCTGAAGTGGAACTTTAGTTATGATCATAATGTACTGTCGATTTCTTGAGGACATTAGTCTTTGTCACTCGCAAGCAAATCTTTTCGACTCCCAAGAAAAAAACTTTTCAAATTGCAAGTAAATATTTTAGTAATATTTTAATAATTAGACTTTAGTAATATTATCAATTATTTTATTTTTGTAATTCAAAAATTCTTAGCAAGATTTTTTTTTTTTTTTTACATTACATTAAAATATATAGTTTTGCTCTCAAACACAGTAAGTTTGAATGAGAAAAAAATAAATAAACAAAAAATTACCTTTCTATATTCATATATATCACTGGACTGTTTGAAATGTGTTGTAGAGGAGAGTTTACTGTTCACAACTGTGCAGTTTGTGAGTATTATTAATTTTATGTGCCATTATATGAAATTTGTCAGTAAAAGTAACTGTCAACTGAATTAAAATATTAGATTAGATTAAAATTACTCACTCCAAAAAAACTGCAAGAGAGTGTGAAAATGTTTATGACTCTATGTATTTAAGATTGTTTTTAAGATTCAATAGAGAAGACAAACAGTGTCTGTAAATCCAATAAGATTTGAACTTCTGCAAAATGTTAAAGTTCAAAACAAATGGCCATGTTGCATCTCCTTTGTGCATATCATATCATATCTTTTTTTTTTTTTTTTTTTTTTTTTACTTTCTTATGTTAATGTTTCAAACCTTTCAAGCGAGATGATAATATGTTTCTTTTTCTCAAGCAGCCTGCATGCAGTGTTGTTTCTTTGAATGAATCAGTGTTTAGAACAAATTGTTTGTTCATGAATGGAAACAGAGGAATAAAAGTATCTGCTTTGTTGTCATTTACAGGATGCTTAAACACAGGATGTTTTAAGAGTGTAGATTTGTACATGCAAATTTTAATAAAGAATTAAGACTTGTTTCCTGAACAATTTAAAAAAAAAATCAGTCTATGAAGGTAAAATAATGCCATATAGATTTGCATGTGCAGGGTAAGATTTGTGAAAGTGTACATAAGACTGTAAGCGTAAATTAAATTTGCATGCGCAAGAGAAGCTTTGTAAAGGTGTAAATCGCATTTCAAGCGCAAAAAAAATGATTTGCAGCATTTTACTGTTACTCGTAAGTGTAATTCATGTATTGTGAAACTGCAGCTTCATGCTAACACAAAATAAATATGATCTGCATTCTTATGACTTCCATTTTTCCGCGCTTACACTTTTGGCACATTTTTTTCGCCAAAATACGGTCAAAAGCACTGCAAGCTTGTGAACAGTGATTTGCAAGCGAAAACAACAGTTTAAAGAACTTCAAAACAGATTGGTTCTACGCATTCAATCTGTATGTGTAAAAAACAGACTGTCAAATGTCTAAATGACTTGTTGTGTATGTAGGGCAAAAAGTTCCCGAAATAATCCGATCTGTACAGCTCCGTCTTTCTTTTATCTGCGCTTGCAGTTTTGGCACGATTCTCTCACTAACTGAGTTTTGCAAGCGTGAGGGGGAGGGCGGGTCCACCTTCTTTTTGTAGCCAATCAAATGAGGCTCTCGCTGACTCTCCATTTACTCTTATCTGATTGGTTCAAATAAACACATCATACGCCAAGACATTTATCTTCATTTAGTTCAGGGACGTTCTCGATACTTTTAAGGTACACATACAGTAAAAATAATTAATTAAATAAATAAAAAAACATGATATTTTATAAGTCGTGCTCCTTTAGGCTAGACTCCCATGTGTTCATACTGAATTACGAGCTGGTGTTAACATTATTTGGTTTGGTTTTGTTTTACATTAAAATTTCATAATCTGCTTACACCACTGATGTTAAACTTTATAATTAAAATGATGTTATATGACAATGCTCAACACTATGGTATCAGAGTGCTACTCGTAAAAACTTTTTTTTTTTGCTATGCCAATAAAGCTCAATTTTTCAAACCATGTCTCTGTTTATGGTTTTTAACAATCAATTGTATATTTTGAAATTTCAGTATTGATTCTGATTACGTGCATGTGACCAATCAAGCTATTATATGAAGCAAGAATGAGTAACAAAATGCTTTCTTTGTGTCCAGATTTGACTAATGCAAAAACTTCGATAAATATGTATTTAATCATGTTTAAATATATATCCAAATTCAAGTAACTAATTATGTGGGAATCCAAAGTTCCCAGCCACACAGCCATGTTTATGTGTTTATATATAGAGAGCTAAACAGTCATCTAGTGCAGTGATTCTCAAACTTTTTACAGTGGTGTACCCCCTGGGGCATTTAACATTCTTCTGAGTACCCCCACTTAGACCGCAGTCACACCTTTGCGATCAAGGGACAATATTTGCCATCTTAAATTGATTTACAGGTGCATTTTTTTTACCTTTAGGCAAAGTTTTTCTAGCCTTATTAGTTGTATGTCATGTTTTATGTCATATTCTTACCATTCCATTAAGTGTATTATTAATATAATAAATAAAGCAATAAATGATGGCAAAACGAAGTGATAGCCTACTTGTAGATTTAAAACTAAAATCGCCAGTAGGTGGCGGTAAGTCACCGTATTAATGAGCGAGGCGTCACGTCATTCATTCATTCATTCATTCATTCAGAAAGGAAGCAAATGGCTGTAGTTATGAATGGGTTATTAATCACTGACTCTCCGAATCGTTCAAAGCTGTAGATTCCTTCACTAAGGAAACACCTAGCTCTGAATGTTGCTTGGAGACGCACACCAGTTCTGTTGCGGATTTCATTGGAACTATTATTATTTCGTTGTAAAATATAACAAACAATATTGACAATATTATTTTTAAAATCTAGGCTACATTTAAAATGTAAAATGTTCATTTAAAGGAGACCTATTATGCTCCTTTTTACAAGATGTAAAATAAGTCTCTGATGTCCCCAGAGTGTGTATGTGAAGTTTTAGCTCAAAATACCCAACAGATAATTTTTTATAGCTTGCTAAAATTGCCGTTTTTAGGGTGTGAGCCAAACGCTCTGATTTTGAGTGTGTCGCTTAAATGCGAGTGAGCTGTTGCTCTCGAGAAGAGGGCGGAGTCAAAAGCTCATGTCTGCATTAGCAGTGCTAGCCTTGGTAAATAAAAACATTAGTGATGGGAAGTTCGATCATTCTTACTGACTCGACCTTTGAGTCTCGTTCAGCAAAATGAACTAATCTTTTTTCGAATCATTTCGTTTCGTTCATTTTAGCAAAATTAAAATGTTACATGTTACTTCCCTAACACATCTACTACTTGTGCAAACGCTGATCACACTACAAACAATAGAAAACTATAATGGTATAAGAAACAGAAAAAAATTATTCATTGTTTACCTGGGTCTTTAGTTTATGATTAGCTCACCTCACCTCACCTCTTATCTGACAAGTCTTCGGATTTGAGTCGTTCGTTTATCACGTGACAGCCCCATAAGCTAAACCTATGCAGTCAGAGCCGGAAAGAGAATTGATTAGTTCATCTCGAGTCTTCGGGTTTGAGTCGTTCGTTCTTTTGTCACGTGACGTGACAGCATTGGATAGAGAAATTAGTTAATTTTAATTCCTTACAAACGGGTGCATAGTTATTATTATTATTATTATTATTTACTCTTACAGTTACGTGATGCGTTTATGGTGTCAAACTGTAGCTTTTTATTTCTTACGGTTTATAAATGTGTGAATTTCTGTCATGATGGTTCATAACACTGAATGTGGTAACAAAGGTAATAAACTAAAGAGTTGGTTATTATTATTATTATTATTATTATTATTATTATTAAGTCTTTTCCCCTCAGACTGCATTGGTTTAGCTTATGAGGCTGTCACGTGATGAACGAACGACTCAAACCCGAAGACTCGAGATGAACTAATCAATTCTCTTTCCGGCTCTGACTGCATAGGTTACGCGTATGGGGCTGTCACGTGATGAACGAATGATTCAAACCCGAAGACTCGATAGATGAACTAATCAATTCTCTTTCCGGCTCTGACTGCATAGGTTTAGTTTATGAGGCTGTCATGTGATGAACGAACGACTCAAACCCGAAGACTCGAGAGATGAACTAATCAATTCTCTTTCCAGCTCTGACTGCATAGGTTACGCGTATGGGGCTGTCACGTGATGAACGAACGACTGAAACCAAGACTCGAAACAGGTGAACAAATTCAGTGCAGAACCTATAGGATGTTGCGCATACGCGACTGAACGAATCACTCCCCGAGACGACTCGTTCTTCCCGAGTCACATTAAAGATTCGTTCAAAATGAACGAATCGTTCAAGAACGACCCATCACTAATAAACATTCAACGATTAGTACAAGCCTGTTATCTTTACAGAAAACTACTCTGTTTCAAAGTCAGTCATCTGATTGTACTGTGCATAATAAATTTGCGTTTATGAATTGCACAGACAGTGAGCACAGCACGATAAAAATATCAGCATAGCTGGTCTCATGGTGCATGGCATGCTATCACAAACTTTATAAGACCCACTCCTGATTATGAGCTCAACAAACTCAAGCGATCGACTCACATCTGCAACTTTTAACTACCACATTCCTATTCAAGATCATTCATGAAGACAGCACCAGTGAAAACACACAGAGACAATGGTAGCTTTAGCATCATTAGCCTTACAGAGTGACAAGAAGCTCTTTCAAAAAGGCAATTTAGAAAACAAATGCGTGAAACTTACTTTGTCTGGAGCTGACGTTCGCACACGAAGCGTTGGTATTGATCCCTACACGTATTGGGGACTTTACCGATTTTTTTCAGGGACATTTCCTTAGACAATGAAGCTTAACCACAGTGTCCTCAACTGCTCAGATGAGGGGAGATTATGGAGACTTCTATGTTCGTTAGTGCATCCCAAAACACAACACTTGCAAAGCCTCTTTGGCACTGACATTGTATATATCCAGCAGCTATAGTAATCAGTAACGTTAATGGCGGAGGCAGACGCAGCTTCTCACTCAGGGCTGTGTCTATAGGGCAGCGTCACTAATGGGCGGGACTTGTTCCCCTCAGTGACGTGCAGAGAGGGAGAATCTGAAACAGCTCGTTCTGAGAGACTATTTATTATTTTATTAGATTATAAATAAATGAGTGTGTGGATTTTTACCATTATAGGCTCGATGTTTTCACACACTGCAGCCACACAACTGTGTTCAAACACCTTATAAAAGAGATTTTTGCATAATAGTTCCCCTTTAATATTACCTTTTTTGTTGAACTGCAATTTAAAATCAATGTCACATTTGCAATCGTTTGGGAAAATTGCATTCTTGCTCTTATTTTGAACATGAAAAACAATAACTCGCACAGGGTATGTTTCTGTATCAACGAGGGTTTCTTAAACTGATCTCAGTCCCTCAATATTTGTTCTTCATGCTATTAAGTGCTACAAATCTACTTTAAAGATACAATGAACGACAGCGTGATTTGCTAAAGTAGCAGCGGGTATTCTATTATACGCAAGCTGCTTGTGTAGATGCAGTCAGTTTTGACCGCAAAAGATGAGGTAATTTGATGTCATTTGACTGTTTACGCCACTCCCATTTTCCTGTTTTATACTAGAAGTGGCATTTTGCTTATAAGAAATAAATGCTCGGTTTTAATGTTACTTTAAGTTGGGGGTAGAATTAAATGACTGCCAAAACTCAGCATTTTGTTCACGTACCTCCTCCGTGCACCTCACGTACCCCAGTTTGAGAACCACTGATCTAGTGGTTACACGATGGTATTACAGATGATAAATAGTGAATAAATTAGAGATAAATATTTAATAAATATTTTAGTAATATTTTGTAAAGTCCCCTTAAATTACAACATGTTAAAGAAAAAAATATTACTGCTGCTTCTGTTCCCAATTATTATTGAACCAAATTTTTGTTAAAAAATTTAACCATCCCTGATCAGTAGACAGGTGAAATTATGCATGTATTAGGCTAGTGCGGATATTAGGCCTTCTTTAATTATCATCAAAATTACAATATAATATTACAATAAACTAAATATATCATATAGCCTGTTTAGGAGGAGAAGGATACTACACAGCTCGAAATTCAGTATGAACACATTGCCTAATGGTACACAACTTATAAAATATCATGTTTTAATTAAGTTGGTATTTGTTTTTTTTGTTTGTTTTTTTACTGTATGTGTACTTTAAAAGTATCATTCCGGCAGCGAGAATGTTCCCGATCTAAATGAAGATAAATGTCTTGGCGTATGATATGTTTATTTGAACCAATCAGAAAAGAGTAAATGGAGAGTCACCGAGAGCCTCATTTGATTGGATACAAAAAGAAGTTGGACCCGCCCTCCCCTTCACACTTGCAAAACTCAGTTTACTGAGAGAATCGTGCCAAAACTGTAAGCGCAGATAAAAGAAAGACGGAGCTGTACATATCGGATTATTTCGGGAACTTTTTGCCCTACATACACAACAAATCATTTAGACATTTGACAGTCTGTTTTTTTTACACATACAGATTGGTTCTACGCGGTCAATCCGTTTTGCAGTTCTTTAAACTTGTTTTCGCTTGCAAATCACTGTTCACAGACTTGCAGTGCTTTTGACAGTATTTTGGCGAAAAAACCGTGCCGAAAGTGTAAGCGTGGAAAAATGGAAGTCATAAGAATGCAGATCATATTTATTTTGTGTTAGCATGAAGCTGCAGTTTCACAATACATGGATTACACTTACGAGTGACGGCAAAATGCTGCAAATCGTTTTTTCTTGCGCTTGAAACATGATTTACACCTTTACAAAGCTTCTCTTCATCGCGGGTTCCTCTTACGTCATACTCCGTGTTCTCGCAGGGATTTACGCACATGCGCACTCTTTCAAAAAACAGCGCTTACAATGGACGCGTGCAAAAATACATAATTAAATGCATTTATATTTACATAGAATGGAAAATACAGATAGTACTGGATGTTAGCTTGCTTGTTGTGCCCAAGAGCATATTTATTTAAGCCTCCATATATCTTACAAACAAAAACTATGCTTCATCCACAGGTCAAGAGCCGTAGTTCCAACCACGTAAGTTTGTGACGCTGATTGCGAACGTTCGTTTGAACTATGGTTTCGGGAAACACCGAATCGTTGAACTATGCTGGTAACGACGGAACTTGCGACCATAGTTGGCTAACGATGCTTTTGGGAAACGCACCCCAGATCGGATTATTTCGGGAACTTTTTGCCCTACATACACAACAAGTCACTTAGACATTTGACAGTCTGTCTTTTTACACATACAGATTGGTTCTACGCGGTCAATCCGTTTTGCAGTTCTTTAAACTGTTGTTTTCGCTTGCAAATCACTGTTCACAGGCTTGCAGTGCTTTTGACCATATTTTGGCGAAAAAACCGCCCCAAAAGTGTAAGCGCTGAAAAATGGAAGTCATAAGAATACAGATCATATTTATTTTGTGTTAGCATGAAGCTGCAGTTTCACAATACATGGATTACACTTACGAGTAACAGCAAAATGATGCAAATAATTTTTTCTTGCGCTTGAAACATGATTTACACGTTTACAAAGCTTCTCTTGCGCATGCAAATTTAATTTACGCTTACAGTCTTATGTACACTTTCACAAATCTTACCCTGCACATGCAAATCTATATGGCATTATTTTACCTTCATATCAGTCATTCCAAAATAATAGAAAGGTTTGTGACTTGCTGGTGTAATAAAGTAGCCTGTAGAAAGTGTCAGTCAACAAATCTGAACAAATTTTTTTGTTGATTCCACAGAATTGAGTCACTGATCTGAATCAGATTATTTCAATTAGCTTTGTTTCATAATCAAGCCTAAAGGTTGTTAAGGAAAAAATCATATTATGAATTATGCAAAGCATATTTGCTGCGTAGACGATAGGAATGGAATAGAATTACAAGTTTCTACATACTGCAAATCTGATTTTACTGATATAACTGAATACAGATACAAAATCAGATTTTAGCATTGCAACAAATTCAAATAACTATTCAGTGGATGGATAGTACAGCAGGTATAACTCAAACCTTAAACCTGGAGCCAGTCATATCTTCTAAGTTACAGAGAGAGAAAGAGAAATGACATTCTTTTGAAAAAATAACCCCCCACAGTCAGCACCATATACCATACACACACTTCTTTGTCACCAGGTTTCCATGGTTACCTCTTTTGGTGTCTGCGGTATATCTGCTCCATGATTAATTATACACACAAAAGTTCTGCTTCATAGAATCCCAGAATGTAGGTACTGCTCCCGGAAAGGCTTCATTTCATACACCAACTGCAAATGAATGCTATCAACACAATTTATCACATACTCAGGCACTGAGGCAGGCACAATTTGAGGTGATTCATTGATGGTAGGTCAGGGGTGAAATTCTCAACAAAGTGTGCCCGTTAGGGAGTTCTGTATTCAAACTGTATTAATTACCATGTTAAATTCCTTAAATATGATGTTGTTTTTTTTCTTGATGTCTTAGTGTTTTTACGTTCTGTTCCTTCTCCAGTGCACACAAAAGACTACTTACTCTGCACTATTACTAATGCTCTTATTACTAATTACAACTTTGGTATTTCACCAGTGTGTGCTATTCTGCATTCTGTGGGCCTTTATAGTTCTGACAGGCTAATTTATTGTTGTCTTGAGTGCTTCTAGAGTTTGCTACAGTGTCACAAGGGGTTGCCATAGAAACGCATGTCATTTCAGACAGAGAACGGCATATTATGGATGTGAAGGCCAAAAATCTTTCTCTGTTCTTGGAAATGTTGTTAGATGTGTCAGAACATCAGTGTTATACAAAATTGTGTTTCATAAAATTGCTTTATACATTTTATACATTGGTGTTTCATCTTCCGCCACTTGTATATGTCAGGCCAGGGGTATATTTCCTTTTTATTTTATTTTATTTATTTATTTATTTATTTATTGCTTTTTACACGAAAGTTGCATTAAAACTGGTCTAGTCTTGGAAACTTTTGTCCATTCTATCATAATTTATGTTTGCAATTTTTCAAAATAATTTCATGCATATATTTATTGTTTTATGCTTGTCCCACACCAGAATTACAGTCTTAAATTATAATAATCCATTGCAATTTAATTTCATTTAGTTTTACATTACAACAGCCACAGGACCAAATGTACCAATAGATGAAGAAAGGTTAACCCAATGATTTTTTTTTTCTACAAACATAAAATAAATTTAACTGCACAACTGTGTGCACATTATAATCTGTGAATTTTGTTTTTATTGTAATAACCTTGTCACAGACCCAGAATTTTAATCTTAAACTGTGAAAATCTGAATTATTTTATTTTCAAAACTATTTCTATACTATAAGTTCCCATAGCTGAAAAAGATTAACGCAAAGATTTGATGTACTTTGTTTTGTTTTGTAAATATAAATAAGCTAATGTGACAGCTTAGAGAATGAGTGTTTATATGTAGTGCAGTAATGCTTACCTTGAGTGTAATGCATATGATATTCACACAACCTCCACTTTCACACTTATAGAGTCACGTAGGCTGTGATGTTAATTCGCATTCTGGTGTTTTACGCACTCTTTGTACACGAGTCCTTCAACTTGTGTGAGCCCAGAGAAACTGACATTCATGTGATCTGAGTCATAGTCCTCGACTTGAGATGATTCACAAGTTTTCACTGTGGTAATCTATCATTTATCTTGTTTGTGATGTGAAGTTTGCCATCCCTTAAAGGCTGCCGGGTCTGTCGCTGTGCCATAATTAAAGTGACTTGAAGAGCACAACCCATGCTCACCCCTCCAGACATGCTGTCAAGTGAAGTATCCATGATCCAACAGGGCCGCCTACTCATTTAACTGTAGGGGAGCTGTTAGGAAATTCACTAAAGCACCACGCCCACAACAGAGCGACTGCCTTGGAGCGCATGGGGCAAATAGAATCGTTCACCTCCTTTGCTACCGCTGGCTAGACATTATGGCTGCGTGAGTGTCTTTGCCTGACTGGTCTTGCCTTTTAATAAAGGTTAACTCTGGAAACACTTTGACCGCTGTGGCGGATGAAGCCGTAGTGTTTAGGCAGTCTCCCAATTAATCTTGCCAGAATAGTGGCCATTGGCTGTAATGATGTAGAGGGCTCCAATTAAGTTGTACACCGGTGTCTGACAATGTTTTTGAGATGGCTCCAATTTACATCATAGCACTAATGAAGATGTTTCATTTGTGAATCAAATGGATTCCTGAGTCTGTCAGTTACAAAACAGTCCATTAAAAAGTGAGCTTATTAAATGAGTCATCAAAGTTGTGTGCGAAAGTGGGGGAAAAAATCCAAGCAAACAGAGGAGAAATGCCCTTAAAGCACTACAGTTCTCAGACAAAACTGGCTTTGAAATCCAAATGAGGTTGAGATGGTTCTATTTTGCAGAAAGATATATTTCAAAAAGTTGAATGTTGCATTTACTTATCTTTATTGAAACAGTATGTTTGCATGCACCCAAATGATCAGTTAGAAATCAGATTGATGGTTCAGTCAGACTGAAAAGGCTTCATCAGTTGATCCGACTGAGCTTGATCTGAATGAAATTTTGATTGGATCGAAAGGAGTGGTGACCTGAAATATTCTAATCAATAGGTAGAATAAGCATGCAAATGCTTGAATCTGACTATTCAAAAATACCTTGTGCTAAAATATGATGTGTATTTTTACATAGCCATTTTAAAATAAAATGTGTTTACATACATTCTACGTCTTACGAATGGGCTTTTTTATTACAATCTTAAAAACTGGATCAGTAGAGGAGATTGAATATTTACAGTACTAATTATTTGCTAAAAAAGTTTAGCTATTAAAAAAGTTACTATTCTGAGTTTTTTTTTTTTTTGTCATCAAGGCAAAAGGCAACAATAATTAAATACTCATGGTAGCAGTGGCTTTGTCTGGTTCTTCTGCATGCACTGAAGTTTTTTTCAGAAAACATATAATGCTCATGTAACTGAATATGTGAATCAGATTGTAAAATTTAGGTTTCTTATATACAGGACTTTCCAATCTTCCAGGTTAATGAAAATGAATGCATGCAAGCATACCTCTAATGAGAAATTGTTAACTGATTGTTCCATTCTGAGGAATCTGCACATCATTCACTCCTGCTCCAGTACACACAGGCTTGTGATTTCAGCACCACGGACAGCACCACAATAAAGGCACATACTGTATGGGCAGCTATGGGATTTGACATGGCTGGAGGAGCATCGGGGGATCGTCAAAGCTCGTTAGTCTCTCCTGAGACTGCTCACTTAGGTGAATAGGAAATTGACTGGTGCACTCATCCTTTTCTCTCTTTCAATCCTCAATAAAAAGAAAATGGCACTATCCCATGAGGACACAGAAGAAGAGTTGTGAATTGCTGGATAGGTCACACACACATGCACACACACACACACACACACACACACATACACACACACACACACACACACACATATATATATATATATATAATGCAACATTTTTAAATTTTAATAAAATGAAAACTAAAAGAATTCCAAATCACAAGAGTCAATATTGTATTCACAATAGAACATAGATAACATAAATGTTTAAACTGATAAATTTTACAGTTTTATGCACAAAATGAGCTTGTTTCAAATGTGATGCCTGCTACATGTCTCAAAATAGTTGGGACGGGGGCATGTTTACCATGGTGTAGCATCTCTTTTTCTTTTCAAAACAGTTTGAAGACATCTGGGCATCGAGGTTATGAGTTTCTGGAGTTTTGGTGTTGGAATTTGGTTCCATTCTTGCCTGATATAGGTTTCCAGCTGCTGAAGAGTTCATGGTCATCTTTGACGTATTTTTCATTTAATGATGGGCCAAATGTTCTCTATAGGTGAAAGATCTGGACTGCAGGCAGGCCAATTCAGCACCCGGACTCTTCTACTACGAAGCCATGCTGTTGTAATAGCTGCAGTATGTGGTTTTGCATTGTCCTGCTGAAATACACTTCATCTGGAGGGGAGCATATGTTGCTCTAAAACCTTTATATACCTTTCAGCATTCATAGTGCCTTCCAAAACCAGCAAGCTGCCCATACCGTATGCACTTATGCACCCCCATACCATCAGAGATGCTGGCTTTTGAACTGAATGCTGATAACATGCAGGAAGGTCTCCCTCCTCTTTAGCCCGGAGGACACGGCGTTCGTGATTTCCAACAAGAATGTCAAATTTGAACTCGTCTGACCATAGAACACATTTCCACTTTGAAACAGTCCATTTTAAATGTGTCTGTAAATTTGTATATGCTATGTTGTTGCTGCTTTCTTGGCCAGGCCACTCTTGCAAAAGAGATTTTAATCTCAATGAGTTTTTCCCCTTTTTAAAGAAATGAAATGAGCCTTGGCCCACAGGACACGGCAGCACTTCTGGACCATGTTCACGTATGGCTTCCTTTTTGCATGATAGAGCATTAGTTGGCATCTGCAGATGGCACGGTGGATTGTGTTTACAGACAGTGGTTTCTGGAAGTATTCCTGTGCCCATTTAGTAATGTCAATGACAGAATCATGCCGATGAGTGATGCAGTGTCGTCTGAGTGCCCAAAGACCACGGGCATCCAACAAAGGTCTTCGGACTTGTCCCTTACGCACAGAGATTTCTCCAGTTTCTCTGAAACTTCTGATGATGTTATGCACTGTAGATGATGAGATTTGCAAAGCCTTTGCAATCAGACATTGAGGAACATTGTTTTTAAAGTATTCCACAATCTTTTTACGCACTCTTTCACAGATTGGAGAGCCTCTGCCCATCTTTACTTCTGAGACTCTGCCTCTCTAAGACATCCCTTTTATAGCTAATCATGTTACAGACCTGATGTCAATTAACTGAATTAGTTGCTAGATGTTCTTCCAGCTGAATCTTTTAAAAAATTTCTTGCTTTTTCAGCCCTTTGTTGCCCCCGTGCCAACTTTTTTGAGACCTGTAGCAGGCACGAAATTTGAAATGAGCTCATTTAGTGGATAAGTGTCAATTTTCAACATTTTTCAAGTGTCAACATTTCTCCGTTTAAACATTTATGTTCTCTATGTTCTATTGTGAATAAAATATTGGCTCGTGATTTGAAAGTCTTTTAGTTTTCATTTTATTCAAATTTAAAAAAATGTTCCAACATTTCTGGAATTCGGATTATTTATATATATATATATATATATATATATATATATATATATATATATATATATAATTTTTTTTTTAATTATTTTATTTTTTTTTATTAGGGATGCACAATATTGGATTTTTGCCAGTTTCTGATATGCTGACATTTTTCAACTCATTTTGGCCAATAGCCGATGCTGATACCAATATATTTCTACCAGAAAGACTCAGACGGTAAACGTTTACAAGATATTTATTCCGTAAAGTGTTAACAGATGGTGGCAAGCCGCAATAATTCATGTATAGTTGTATAAAATTCTTTGGCGTAAGCCCCGTCCTTTATCCAAATCCTGGGGATGCAGATTTGGCTGGTCCTGCCTGAAGATGAAGGCAGGGGCGGAGCCTACCCCCATGGATGGACAGGGCTAACCTGGTGGTGGCGGGGAGGATGGAGGGGAATGTCAGTGTCGTCAACTGCAAAAAATGAAACAGAGAGTTCAGTGCTTAAATACTCCAGTTATCAAGCAGTGATTGGCCAGACCTGTTAGTATAAATGAATGACGTGAAATTTGAGGCTTCCTGTTAGAACATATGCTAACGCTTCATTTCCTTTTGTTTGGAAACAATACCAAGTCTCTCATGTGCGGGAATTATAAACACATTATTTTTAATAGGAGACATCTTGAAGCGCTACTTTCTGATTAAGGACCTTGTGATGTAATCCCAGAAGATGCTCTTTGGTTGGGTTTTAAGTAACTATTACAAAAATAGAAGAATCCAAGGCACTTCTTCTGGTCCAAAAAAGTTAAAAAGCCTTTATTCACATTCTGTCCATTTCAATAAACATCACAATAAATGCATCAGTGTGCAGAATTTTAGGCATTTTTAATGTTTATTGAGATGGCCAGAATGTGAATAAAGGCTTTTTAACTTTTTTGGACCAGAAGTTGTCACGTGTGTGTCTTGTTTCCCCTCCTCGTGTGACCTTATTTGGACTTCCTGTTCTGATCCTCATTTTGTTGTTATTAGTTGATTTGTTCCCAGCCCTGTGTTTAATTACTCCTCACCTGTTTCTGTTCTCCTTGATTTACTTCCTAGTGTTCTTAAGCCTTGTGTCTCCCTGTCTCCCACGTCCGGTATTGGTTGTCTTATCCCGTGCTCCAGGTTTCCATGTGTTTGTTCTTCATTAAAGGAAGATTTGATTGTATTCCTCGACTCCTCGCTCCTTGACCCCCACGTGTCTGTGACAGAATACCAGACCCACAAAAAGTAAGCGGGTGTCCACCTCCCCGTTTTGTTTTTTCCCGGTTTGCAAAGTTTTTATTTGTTCCTGTATTTTCCACGGCAATGGAGTTTGCCACCCCCCTCTTCGCCCTCATCCGACAGGATCTCCCGTTCTTCGAGTATGCGGCGGAATTCTGTCGGCTCGCCAGGGTAATGCAGCTGGACGACGTGGGCATCATCCACCTTTTCTGGCACGGGGCCAATTTTCACTGTCCCATGGAGCTCCCAGACACCACGGGACTGTGTTGGAGAGAGGCTGTTTTCTGGTGTCTGGGAGGTATCCGGGCCTGAGCCGGAACTAGCCCGCCGTCCGCGGCTCCCCCTCACCCGCCGCCGTCCGCGACAGCGCCCTCCTGTGCCCGCTCCTCGACAGCGCCCTCCTGTGCCCACTCCTCGCAAGTGTCCTCCTATGTCTCCACTGGTCCCGTAAAGCTCTCCTTCGTCTCCTACGTCTCCGCTGGTCCCGTCCAGCTCCGCGCCGTCAGAGCGCCCGCAAGTGGCCGCGCTTCCAGAGCATCCCCAAGAGTCCGCGCTTCCAGAGCACCCCCAAGAGTCCGCGCTTCCAGAGCGCCCCCAAGAGTCTACGCTGGCAGAGCGCCCCCAAGTTTCCGACGATTCCGCGCTTCCAGAGCGCCCCCAAGAGTCCGCGCTTCCAGAGCAGGCTCCTGGGGCGCCCAGCGGGACTTCGGGGGCGCTCTGGTGGGCGGGACGCCTGATACCAGAAATTCCTCCTGAGCACCCACCAGAGCCCACTCTTCCTGAGCGCCCACCAGAGCCCTCTCCTCCTGAGCGCCACCAGAGCCTTCTCCTCCTGAATGGCTCCCAGAGGGGAAATTCCCCAAGAAAATTTTGGGGGGGGGGAGCATATAGCCTTGGCCGGGCCAAGGCCACGGAACTCCCTGATCCACCATGGCCTCCTGAAAAAATAATACGGCCATGGTCTCCAGAGTCTCCTGCTCCGCCATGGCTTCCCGAGCTCCCTGCTCTGCCATGGCCGTCTGAATCACCTGATCCGCCATGGCCGCCTGACCCGCCCTGGAGGCCATTCCAGTATCCTGCCCTGCGCCAGCCTCCAGGGCACCCGCTCCCCCTCCCCGGTGGAACTGTTACGGCGCGGTGAGCGCCTACCGGGAGGGGGGTGATCTGTCACGTGTGTGTCTTGTTTCCCCTCCTTGTGTGACCTTATTTGGACTTCCTGTTCCGTTCCTCGTTTTGTTGTTATTAGTTGATTTGTTCCCAGCCCTGTGTTTAATTACTCCTCACCTGTTTCTGTTCTCCTTGATTTACTTCCTAGTGTTCTTAAGCCTTGTGTCTCCCTGTCTCCCACGTCCGGTATTGGTTGTCTTACTCTGTGCTCTAGGTTTCCATGTGTTTGTTCTTCATTAAAGGAAGATTTGATTGTATTTCTCGACTCCTCGCTCCTTGACCCCTACGTGTCTGTGACAGAAGTGCCTTGGATTCTTCTTTTTTGTAACATTGTTTTTTTTTTTACAAAAACTTATTTGTTAGAATTAAACAAATAATTATGACGTTATTTTATAATGACAGTACAATAAAATAATTAAAAATTAATAATTGAAAATAATTATAAATCAACTAGATATCAATCACTGCATTTAAAATAAAAGTGACGTGACATACGGCCAAGTATGGTGACCCATACTCGGAATTTGTGCTCTGCATTTAACCCATCCAAAGTGCACACACACAGTAGTGAACACACACACCATGAACACACCCGGAGCAGTGGGCAGCTGTAACCCAGGTTACTAGTGGGTAGTAGCAGAGACAGAATAATAGAGCAAATAAATAACATCAAAAGGATGAAAAGTGCTGCCAAAATAAATATGATTAATAAAATATTTATGAACATAAATATTTATAAACGTAAAATATTGAGGATTATAATCGCATCCAATGAAATCGCGTTTTGAATGACGTCATTACGTCTTCCGCTATCGCGGCAATTCTCAACGCAGTGCGTTCCAGAGCTTTCTTTTCTCCGTGAACTTGAGATGAGGGTATATGTCCGTCGCTGCTCTAGGAGATTCAGTGCTTCAGAATTGAATATAAAAGACGTAAGACCCATTTAATATGTCTCAATATCATTATACAGGTGCTGGTCATATAATTAAAATATCATCAAAAAGTTGATTTATTTATTAAACTTGTATAATGTATACATTCATTCCACACAGACTGATAGGGTAGAGTGGGGGAAAACGCCCCCCTTAAGGATTGTGTCATTTTTTTCTGTGAAACAAAAGTTAAATGTGTCCAGAATAGTTATCATAGTTTTAGTGACAATGGCATAAATTATAAACCAAGTATGAAAAATGTCCAGAGTTTTCAAATTATTAGATTTTAAAAAAAAAATAATTTTGTACCACGGGGGCTTTTACCCCCACCTATGGGGCAAACGCCCCCATGGTGGGGTAAAATACCTCAGTGACAAAGCAACTGTTTTAAACATTTAGCCTACAGCAAAAATCAGAGTATAGGAGTTTAATAAATAAAAAAAAAAGAAAAAAATCATAAATTATGAATTACAAAATTATAATAGCCTATTTAAATATTTGTTAGCTGATGCTAACTGGCTGGGGATAACTAGCTACCTGATGCTAACTTGAGGTAATTCTTTAAATATAATCCAAATATTTATATTCAACCAACTAGTTAGAAAATAATTGAAGGATAAACAAAGTATTTGTTGTTCAGAACAGAGTAACTACAGCAATTGCCCATTTATTCCTGTGGGGTGTTTTACCCCACTCATGGGGGCGTTTACTCCCACTGACTATATTTGAGAAAAATTATGTCATTCTGAAAATATAATTATATTTTTATTAAATACATGTACTCCCCATCTACAGGCCTTACTGTTCTCATATCATATATAACTGTGATGTTCTACAAAACAAGCTTTAAAACTCTTTTTTCTTACTGCTGAAAATTAGATAATTTACTGTGAAATCTGTTTTCTCTCTGGTACATCACCATGTAAGCTTGCGTGGTGAAAAACTTCTACATCACTCTTGTCAAAGTAGTCCATAGTTACAATAAAAATTTATCTTGATTTTATCTTGTGGTTATTTTGGGAAAAACACTAAGGGAGCGTTTTACCCCATGGGGGCGTTTTCCCCCACTCTACCCTATATTTCAAGTGTTTATTTCTTTTAATTTTGATGATTATAACTGACAACTAATGAAAACCCCAAATTCAGTATCTCAAAATTAGAATATTGTGAAAAGGTTCAATATTGAAGACACCTGGTGCTAAGCACGCTTAATCAGCTAATTAACTCAAACACCTGCAAAGGCCTTTAAATGGTCTCTCAGTCTAGTTCTGTAGGCTACACAATCATGGGGAAGACTGCTGACTTGACAGTTGTCCAAAAGCATTTTACCCACACACCTTGCAAGGAGGGCAAGACACAAAAGATCATTGCAAAAGAGGCTGGCTGTTCACACAGAGTCTGTGTCCAAGCACATAGAGAGGCGAAGGGAAGGAAAGGATGTGGTAGAAAAAAGTGTACAAGCAATAGGGATAACCGGGCATCTCTGGAGAGGATTGTGAAACAAAACCCATTCAAAAATGTGGGGGAGATTCACAAAGAGGACTGGCAGCTGGAGTCAGTGCTTCAAGAACCACTACGCACAGACGTATGCAAGACATGGGTTTCAGCTGTCGCATCTCTTGTGTCAAGCCACTCTTGAACAACAGACAGCGTCAGAAGCCATCCGCCTGGGCTAAAGACAAAAAGGACTGGACTGCTGCTGAGTGGTCCAAAGTTATGTTCTCTGATGAAAGTAAATTTTGTATTTCCTTGGAAATCAGGGTCCCAGAGTCTGGAGGAAGAGAGGAGAGGCACAGAATCCACGTTGCTTGAGGTCCAGTGTAAAGTTTCCACAGTCAGTGACGGCTTGGGGTGCCATGTCATCTGCTGGAAGTAATCACTGTGTTTTCTGAGGTCCGGTTGGGTCAACACAGCCGTATACCAGGAAGCACTTGCGCTTCCTGCTGCTGACCAACTTTATGGAGATGCAGATTTAATTTTCCAACAGGACTTGGCACCTGCATTATAAACAGCTACCAGTACCTGGTTTAACACCATGACCCTTGTTCTTAATTGGCCAGTGCAACCGCTTGATCTTAACTTATAGAAAATCTATGGGGTATTGTGAAGAGGAAGATGTGACATGCCAGACCCAACAATGCAGAAGAGCTGAAGGCCACCATCAGAAGCAACCTTAGCTCTCATAACCCCTGAGCAGCCACAGACGACCGACTCCATGCTACCGCATTGCTGCAGTACCAGGCAAAAGGAGCCCCAACTAAGTATTGAGTGCTGTACATGCTCATACTTTTCATGTTCATACTTTTCAGTTGGCCAAGATTTCTAAAAATCCTTTCTTTGTATTGGTCTTAAGTAATATTCTAATTTTCTGAGATACTGAATTTGGGGTTTTCATTAGTTGTCAGTTATAATAATCAAAATTAAAATAAACACTTGAAATATATCAGTCTGTGTGGAATGAATGTATACATTATACAAGTTTCACTTTTTGAATGGAATTAGTGAAATAAATCAACTTTTTGATGATATTCTAATTATATGACCAGCACCTGTACATCGATGATATAAAACTAAGTACTTGTGTAACAGCAGAAACAGTTTGATTTATCTCGTGTAACGTTCTAAACGCATGTTAATAACGCAATTTTAGCGTTAGCATAATGCTAATATGATTTGTGTGGAAGGATTGAGAGAAAAGCAGAGTGTATCTGAGAGTGATAGCGTCAAACGTGTACTATCGGGAGTTTTCCTGCTGCTTCATATACATTTGAATGAGTTTCCTTGGTGAGTTAATGTGGTTTTCATTTTATTTTCGTTACAATATGGTTCAAAGTCTTGTTAAAAATGTGTTTCACAAATTAACCATTTATTTGGTGTAGTATAAATTATGAAAACCGACCTAAGAGTAAAATAGAGACAAAAGTAATGGTAATTCCTGTGAAATACCAATAATTAACATGCTTTGTGTGTCAAACAAGGTAATTATACAAGTGACTGCATAAAATTTAAGTGGAATGCTTTTATTGTTAAAAAGGGAATGCCAAATAAGAAAAAAAAAATCATACAAAGAAATTCAGTACACAGAGGTATATGAATGGATATTGTTGTTTACTTGAAATTGTGTTAAATTGAATTAATATATACATTGTAAAGTGCTAATTGTTCTTTTGGCCTTGTGTTTTCAAGGCCAAGTTTTTTTTCTCCTCCTTGTTTTGGTTCCGTGTGATGTTCTGTTGATGTTCATCTGCTGAATGTGGCCTGCTCTGGATGTGAATCGAGTGAAGTGTGAACCCTTCCTGTAGGGCTGGGCGATATATCTCATGCGATATGCATGCGCATCTCGTCAGTAAAGCCGGTTCCTTGATTAGCGGTAAATCCCCATCACCTGTTTTCAAATGGAGCGGCGTTTAATACCCGGAGCCGTAGATCACTGAGAAGCTACGCAATATCGCGTTCATTATCGCAGATGAATACAGGTAAACAGGTTTGTGTAAGTAAATTGCTTATTGCAAAGAAAGAGAAGTAATGGGAACCTGGAATTTATTTTTTCATGTGTCTAATAGAAATGAATAAGGTCTTTGAAAAACATCTATGACCTTTGAAACATGTCTAGTCTTCATGCTCTGTTGACTATGGTTTCAATAACAATAAACATATATTTGCATAAAGCATCCATATTTGTCCATGCCCATGTTGATTAGAGTATTAAAAACTTCAAGTATTAATTTAAGGTACATTTAGAAGAAATAAAAATGTGCGATTAAGTTGCAATTAATCACGAGTTAACTCATGACAATCAGGTGATTAATCCCGATTAAATATTTTTAGTCATTTAGCAGATGCTTATATCCAAAGCGACTTACAAATGAGGACAATGGAAGCAATCAAAATCAACAAAAGAGCAATGATATGTAAGTGCTATAACAAGTCTCAGTTAGCTTAACACAGGACATGTAGCAAGGTTTTGTTTTTTTTGTTTGTTTTTTTTAAATTATATAATGAATAAAAAGAAAACAGATATAATAGAAAAAGAATAGAGCACACTAGTGTTAGAGGCCTTTTTTCTTTTGTTAATTGTATAATAAAGAAAACAAATAGAATACAAAAAGGTTTGAAAAGCTAATGTTAGTTTTTTTTTTTTTTTTAGAATAGAATTAGTATAGAGAGATCTAGAGTTAGAGGGTCAAATAAAGATGGAAGAGATGTGTTTTTAGCCAATTCTTGAAGATGGCTAAGGACTCAGCTGCTTGGATTGAGTTGGGCAGGTCATTCCACCAGAAGGGAACATTTAATTGAAAAGTCTGTGAAAGTGATTTTGTGCCTCTTTGGGATGGCACAATAAGCGTTGTTCACTTGCAGAACGTAAGCTTCTAGAGGGCACATAAGTCTGAAGTAATGAATTTAGATAAAGAGGTGCAGAGCCAGGGGTGGTTTTGTAGGCAAACAAAATTTTATGCGAGCAGCTATTGGTAGCCAGTGTAAATTGATAAACAGAGGTATTATGTGCATTCTCTTTGGCTCATTAAAAATTAATTTTGCTGCTGTGTTCTGGATTAATTGTAAAGGTTTGATGGAACTGGCTGGAAGTGCTGCCAAGAGAGCATTGCAATAGTCCAGCCTGGACAGAACAAAAGCTGAACCAGGAGTTGTGAAGCATGTTCCGAAAGAAAGGGCCTGATCTTCTTGATGTTTAATATGTAAGGAATAATTGACAACGGGTCAAAACATTGACATGTAAATAGGATATAAAACATGTACATTGACCTGTTGATTTTTTTTTTTTTAAATTAATTAATTTTCCTGTCATTCCAATTCAAATCCCAATTAACAGTCCTGTGGAATTCAGAGTATTTAAATTCCGGTCCTGTTATATTGTCACGCTTCACACTTTGTTTGTGCCTAATAGGTTAATAATGATCATCTGCGCTCATCCACCTGTGTGCGCTGTCCACGCCCTGATTGGTGCGTGTTTGCTGGTTTCCAGTATAAGAATGGCAGAGAAGGTGTGGGCTTATAGGCTTGGAGAGCGGAACAACCTCAAACGCCGCGATGTCTCTCTCCTTCCCCACACCTTCTCTGCCGTTCTTATACTGGAAACCAGCAAAAACGCACCAATCAGGGCATGGACAGCGCACACAGGTGGATGAGCGCAGATGATCATCATTAACCTATTAGGCACAAACACACTAGAAAAGAGAAGGAATGGGAGGGGGAGAAAGAGAACAACAATACAAACACCAATACCACTCTTTATATAAATAATAGAAGCAAAGTTAATACGTCATTAGACGTAACACCCCCACCAATAAATTTTTCCTATATTCCCTGTATTTATCATTCTTCACACATTACCCTGGACAGTGCATCCGCAACCACATTATAAGTGCCTTTCTGGTGCCTAATATCCAGATTGTACTCTTGCTCGATCAACGCCCACCGCATCAATCGTTGGTTGGCGTTACACATCCGGGAAAGGAACGTCAAAGGATTGTGGTCCGTAAATACAATAATGGGCACACTACTACCTCCCAAATAAACTTCAAAGTGCTGGAGCGCTAGCACCAATGCCAGAGCTTCCTTTTCAATTGTGCTATAATTACTTTGGCACTTTGTAAATTTCTTTGAAAAATAGCACACAGGATGATCAATACCCATACTGTCCTCTTGTAGCAATACGGCTCCTGCTCCAACTGAACTTGCATCCACATGCAATTTGAAAGGGCAATGAAAGTCTGGAGCTTTAAGAATGGGGGCATGACACAGAAGATCTTTAGCGGACAGAAAAGCACGCTCACACTCAGTAGACCATACAAATTTCCTTTTGTCACTGAGTAAATCAGTAAGTGGGGTTACAACACTAGAGAAATTTTGACAGAAATTTCTGTAATACCCACACATTCCAAGAAAACGTCTCAACTCTCGTTTGTTAGAAGGAGCCGAGTAATCCATTATCGCAGAAACCTTCGCTTCTATAGGTCTTACACTTCCATGACCCACTTTCTTTCCCAAATAGGTCACCTCTGCTTTCGCAAATTCACATTTTGCGAGGTTTACAGTCAGGGAAGCGTCAGACAATCGGGTGAATAATAACTCAAGATTGGTCAAATGCTCAGTCCAACTATCTGAATACAGTACCACATCATCTATATATGCATCACATTTCGGTACGTCAGATAGAACCTTCTGCATAAGTCTTTGAAACGTTGCGGGGGCATTTCGCATCCCGAACGCAAGTACAGTATATTGAAGAAAGTTATCAGGCGTAACAAAAGCGGAGATTTCTGAAGCTCGTGGGGTGAGAGGCACCTGCCAGTACCCTTTTAACAGATCAATCTTTGTCACATATCTTGCCGCACCTACCCGATCAATACAATCCTCGATACGAGGCAAAGGGAAGGAATCAGGTTTGGAAAGACCATAAACTTTCCGATAGTCCGTACAGAAACAATATGTGGAGTCTGATTTCGGAACTAGCACACACGGAGAGCTCCATGGACTCTGACTTGGTACAGCTAATCCATGTTTTAACAAATATTCTACCTCAGCCTTCATAATCTCACGCTTTTCCGGATTTACCCTGTAAGGATGCTGCTTCACAGGGGATACACTTCCCACCTCAATATCATGACATATTACAGACGTTCTGCTAGGTACATTAGAAAACAGAGAGGGAAAAGACTGGATCAAATTACGCACATCCTCATACTGTTTTCCAGATAGATGCATAAGATAACTGCGTAAATCACCCAAAATGCTAGAATTACTCAGATGAGGGGTACAAGTTTGAACATCTTTTACAAGAGGTGAGGTAGTTAAAGTGACCACAGAAGAGACTAATGGGGCGTCTGCAGACGGAGCAACTTTCGGCTCTCTCTCCACATAGGATTTAAGCATATTCACATGGCAAACTCTAGTTTTGCGTCGATGATCAGGGGTTTTAATAACGTAATCAGTCTCACTGAGCTTTCGCTCGATGACATATGGCCCTGAAAACTTCACTTGTAAGGAAGCACCAGGCACAGGCAAAAGCACAAGAACAGAATCACCAACCTCTAAATTCCTTCTGACACTCTTTTTGTCAAACTGTTGCTTCATTTTCAATGAGTGACAGATAGATGAGCCCTAGCTACCTCACACGCTTTATGGAATCTTTCTCTGAAAGAACTCACATAATCCAAGAGAGACACAGAAGATGGATTTTTCATCAACAAATGTTCATACAGCAGTTTTAATGGACCCCTTACGGTGTGCCCGAACACCAATTCTGCGGTACTAAATCCCAAGGACTCCTGAACTGCTTCTCTGGCCGCAAACAACAAAGGCAGCCCCTCCACCCAGTCCTTTCCTGTCTGCAAGCAATATGCACGAATCATAGTTTTAAGGGTTTGATGGAATCTTTCCAGGGCTCCCTGTGATTCAGGATAAGAACTAGAAACTCGATGCTCAATTCCTAATTCCTTCAAAACTTGCGCAGAAGTCTTGGAAGTAAAATTAGTTCCTTGATCGCTCTGTATTACTCGCGGTATACCAAACGTGGTAAAAAACTTAACCAAATCCCTTACCACTGTCTGTGTTTTTAACGAATGCAAAGGAATGGCTTCTGGGAATCTAGTGGCTGCACACATAATTAACACATACTGGTGCCTCGATTTAGACTTGGGCAGCGGACCCACACAATCAACAATGAGTCGCTCGGATGGCTCTTCTATGTATGGGACACAAAGGGTCAGCAGGCACTTTCTGATTAGGCTTTCCGATGCGCTGACACACATCGCAAGAGCGACAAAAATTAGCAACAGATGAAAGAAGACCGGGCCAAAAGAAGTATTTAGAAATGCGGCTAAAAGTTTTCGTCACTCCTAAGTGACCCGACATAACATTCTCATGTGCTAATTTTAACACTGGGGCACGGTGGCTAGCAGGCAGGACGATTTGAAACGTCTCGTGCAGACCTTGTTCATCATAACGCGGTTTCCATTTTCGCATTAACATGTCTTTCTCCCAAAAATAACCTACTTTAGCATCTGCTCTATCTTTCACAGTGACCACTGCCTCAACACATTCTGCTAAGGAAACATCTGATTTCTGCTCAGCCACTAACTTCTACTTACCAACACTGAAAGGAGCTTCCAGAATTAATGCCGTCTCTGTCACTTTACATGGGGATTGTTACGTCCTCCCCTTTCAATCTAGGGGTAGATCGAGAACAACGAATAATAAACAATGGAGAGACTTTGAGAATCTCCAACTCCCCAAGCCCAGAAAATCACAATCAACCACAGGTTTAATTTTTAAATGGCTGAAGTGCCTTTTATTTTAGCCATTTAACCCTCTGGGGTCTAAGGGTGTTTTGGGGGCCTGGAGAAGTTTTGACATGCCCTGACATTTGTGCTTTTTTCAGTTGCTTATAAACATATAAATGGCTAAAGTCTAATAACACTGTAAACAGCACAAACTGGGCTACAATAATATGTTTGCAGCATTTATGTACATGATTGTGTTTTTGAGAAAGCAATGTTTATGCGTGGTTAGTGAAAAACTAAAATTTTGAAGTCACTGAAATAAGGCCATAAAAACCATACAGAAAATTTGTTCACAAGACTTTTGAGAACTGGATCTTGTAGCCTAGAATTTTTGCTTCAAAATAATGTGAAAATCATCTTGTTTACTTGCTCACATAAAACAATATATTGATTTAAATTTTCTAAGTCACTTTTTGAGTAAAAAAGGTCTATGCGAGAGGGCGTGAACTATCCTGGATAATGCAGTAATTCACACCTGAGAAGACAAAGGCCCGCATAATGAGCTTCATAATGAGCCATTCAGTCAGGTATGTGACTGAGAGGGAAGAGTTACAAGAAAGAATGTGAGGACAAAATAAATTTAGATATTTTTTTGGTTGTAGTTTATTTAGAATATATTTAGCTATCACACAAAATAACTTGAGATTCACTTGCGAGTGCAGTTAAACAGTTTATTAGGAACAATCAAAGCTGACTTTTTAGAATCATTACTCCAGTCACAAGATCCTTCTAATATTCTGATTTGCTGCTCAAAAACATTTATTATTATTATTATTATTATTATTATTATTATGTTGAAAAGAGCTGAGAAGAATATTTCTTTTCTTTTTTTTTTGATGAATAGAAAGTTCAGAAAACTGCATCGTTTGTAACATGATAAATGTCTTTATCATCACTTGTGTGCTAAATAAAAGTTTTAATTTCTATATATAGCCTACTGACTCCAAGCATTTGAACCTGGCATTTTCATAGTGTATATTGTTTATGTGCTCTGAAGGAAAGAAAAAAAAACATTTTGAAATTCTGGGTTATTTCTCAGCAGATCTTCTTCCAGAAACAGAGAATAGCGGGATGAACTTGGGCGTTTACATTTGCGCGCGCCTCACATGGATATTTGAATCTGAAAGGCGCGATCTGCGCGTAGGCGTGACCGCATTAGATATAATGAGTTGAGACGGGAAAACTAGACATCGCATTGGTTTCATATGGATTACTTTATCACAGAATATTTGTTTTGGACGTGACTTCATGTAAAAGTAGACATTTCAAGCTTTCTATACATATATTTCTCATGTATTTGAGGCGAGTATTCGCGGAGATTAATTTTGTTTCATTTACGTGTCTGTGAAGAGAGGTGACAGAGACAGAGCCGGCAGAGAACGCACTGTTTATTTTCTCTATTTTTTAAAAGCATATTGTTTTGTTGTTATTATGACTATGCTCAAATAAAAGTAGACCCTTTGCAGTTTCAAACGAGACCTTGTTCTTATCTGTAGGATCAAAAGTCGTGGAGTATTTTTAGTTCTTTTCGCATCATAAAGAAAATACGAGACAGCCCGCACCGGTGCGGGCTTCGACCCCAGGGGGTTAAAAATTAAACCTGTGGTTGATTGTGATTTTCTGGGCTTGGGGAGCTGGAGATCCTCAAAGTCTCTCCATTGTTTATTGTTCGTCGTTCTCGATCTACCCCTAGATTGAAAGGGGAGGACGTAAAAACTGGAACACAATGGGAACACACGTGACAGAACTCCCCCCTCCCGGAAGGTACGTCCCGCTCCATAACAGTACCACCGTGGAGGGGGGGGTGGGCGCCCTGGAGGCTGGTGCAGGACAGGAACACAGAGGAGGTGGCCATGGTGGGTCAGGGAGCTCAGGAGGCCATGGCGGTGCAGGGAGAATAGGAGGCCATGGCGGTGCAGGGAGAACGGGAGGCCATGGCGGGATGGCCTCCGTGGCCTTGGCCTTGGCCTCGGCCTGGCCACTACAGCCGGAACCCTACTACCCCCCCCAAATTTCTTTGGGGAAACTTACGGGGTCAGGAGCCCTCCCTGGGCTAAAAACAGAGACAGGAGCCCTCTCAGGGTTAACAACGGGAACATGAGCCCTTACTGGGCTGGGCACAGAACCTCAGGCCTCCTCCGGGCCCAACATGAGACCCACAGCCCTCCCTGGGCTAAACAGGGTGACAGGGACCTCCTCAGGGGTGCTCTCAGGAACCGCTTCTATTGAGGCAACTGGAGAAGCAGGTGGCTTGGGAATGGCCTCCGTGGCCATGACAAGAGAAGCGGTCCGTTTCCTCTCAGGAACCCCAACAGACATGACAAGACCGACAAGAATGGTTCCCATGGGCAATATTTCTGGAGACATGACTTGACTCCGGTCTGGGGCTAGAGCCTGCACTGAAGCGAGCTCTGGGGCTGGAGCCGACACTGAAGGGAGCTCTCGAGGAGCAGTCACTAGAGGGCGCTCTGGACATCCCCTCATACTGCACCAACATTCCTAGGGGCACATGTGAGGTGGATGGCGGGCTTAAGTGAGCCGCAGACGGTGGCGTGGTTGAGTGAGCCGCGGACGGCGGTGGGCTTGACTTCGGAGCCGCGGACGGCGGTGGATATGACTTCCCCTCGAACAGCAGGCTTGAGAGAGCGCCGGCTGACAGACCTGACTTCATATTGGCCAGCTGACTTGACTGACAAGCGGCCAGCGGGCTTGGCGACGGGCTGGTTCTGGCTTGGGCCCGGACACTCCCCAGACACCGGAAAACTCCTTCCCTCCAACTTAGTCCAGTGGTGTCTGGGAGGTCCACGGGACGATGGTGGTTGGCTCCGAGCCAGAACAGAGTGTTGATGGTGGCGTCTTCCAGCCCACAGAATTCCTTGGCGTAATCGAAGAAGAGGAGATCTCTGTGGGCTAGGGCGGCGAGTCTTACGGTGAGTTCCATGCCGCGGGAGAAGAAAACCAGGGAAACAAAAAACTTATTTCAAAACGAAACAAAAACATGGGAGAAAAAGGGCACCACTCAGTTTTTGTTTGGGTTCCGGTATTCTGTCACGCTTTGAGAGGAGCAAGGAGAACGCAGGAAACGAGGAGAACAACATTCCTTTTAATGATGATATCACTGGGTAACACGGAGTAAAGGGGTGAGACAATCAATACCGGAAATCAGAATAAGGGACAGACAGGAACTTATATACTACTCAAACCAAACAAGATAACTAAACACAGCTGGACATAAATTAACCAATAACAAACTAATAAGAACAGGAACTACCAAATAAGGACAAGACAGGAACACAACGGGAACACACGTGACATATATCATTGGATAAAGTTCCACATTTAAATATGAATATTAGTTGTCTAAAAAGTTGTGTGTAATTTTTCTATCCTGACTACACGATGTATAACAAGTACAGCCACTTCACTGCTGCAAATAAAATGGCAAACTGCTCCTACCCTTTAGATCTGAAGAAAGGTCTCTAAATGTTACGTTACGTTGTCATTTTCAAAGTTACTCAGATGAAACGGCACATAATGGAAGAGCAGGCTTCGTTTAAAACTACTACTACTCTAAAACAATAACTGTGTATACAGTGCTTGTGAAGGAAGTATTTCGAAACTCCAAAGCGAAGACCAGAGGCAACTCGATCATTTCTCAGTAAACTGTTATTTATGCCAGTCAGTTTCCCAAAGCTGAAATGTCACAGGACGTTTGTACTGTGAATAATTCCTGACCTTTGCCTCCTGTACTTAATCAAGGTTTTGCATAGGCTACTGTCCTCAGAAATCATAAACATCACTGGCAATTATGTGAAGCTTAACACTGGGATATGATAAACAACCATCACCATGAGCTGGTTCGCAAACAAAACATTTCTAATTACACATTATACATGTCAGACGAGCTCAAATCTGTGGCGCAGTCCTGGTATAGACAGTGGGCAGATGTATTGTTCGGCACACGGCCCTCCACAGGAGTGTAGAGTGGGTGTCTCTGGGATCTTAAATAATTCAGCTCTCTAAATTAGATTTTCCTGACATTAATGAATGTATTAATGAGGCCCATTGACACACTACCTTATGCAAATAAGCTAGGATGCAAGGAGAGGGAACAAAAGTTAAATAGGTCACTGTGAACTTGGAGAGGAGACAGGGGATAAGGGCAACTCTACCAAGCTCATTACTTAATTACCATCATTGGCCTCCGCTGAGTGTCGCGGTAGGGGTTCTGCCTATTTTCATTGTGATTATAATTATACCTGTAACAATAGAAAATGGGGTGCGCACAAAAGGATAGAACAAGCAATTGTCTAATCTATCCTACGTGACAGATACGACCTTCTGTCAAGCACGGACAGAAGATCATCTCCCAAAGCTTAGTGAGCTGCCTACAGGGGCAGTATATGCTACAGCATCACGGGTCCTCCAGAGAGCAGGGATCTTAATTGTGCTGCCTCAAAACTAACTCTGAGATGGCATCCTTCATGGAAGCCCATCCCAGAATGCATTGTGCAGTGCTCAGAGGGAAAATAGATCCAAGATGGCTGACAAAGCAAAAGAAAATTAATAATTAAAATGAATTTTAATTAATAATATACTAATATTAATTATATTAACATTATAATAAATTAATAAAAATGATATTAATAATAAGAACTATGTATATAGTATAAATACATGGTACACATTGTTTCATTTAATATGTGTATTCCTTAATTCACATTAATTAATCAATGTGATCTTTGATGTCTTGTATTTCAGTGGGTAAATACAACTAAGATTGTGGGCAAATTGAGAGAAAATATATATTATAATTATTAAATGCTGAAAAAAATCAAAAAGAAGAATACAAGTATATCCATGCTAATTACAGTAGATATAGCACATAGTATAGTATGCCTTGTTTCATTCAGTGTATTAATAATAAATAAATATATATATATATATATATATATATATATATATATATATATATATATATATATATATATATATAAAGCAAAGCTGAGTTTTCAGCAAATCTTATTCTTCACAAGATCCATATAAATCATTCTAATAATTCAATTAAATCATTCAAAAATTTATGTCAATATAATTTCAATTCACATCAATCAAGTTTGAAAACAGTTGTTGTGCTGCTTTTTATTTTTTATTTATTTATTTATTTATTTTGCGTGTGGACACATTTTAGGGTTTGTTAATAAATACAAACTTTAAAATAACAGCATGTATTCCAAATAAAAAATATTTTGGAACATTATAAATGTCTTGCCTATTATTATTATTATTATTATTATTATAATTAATATATATATTTTTTTATTATTATTTTTTTCCAAGTTCATGTGTGCTTGCTGAATAAAATTATTAATTTCTTAATTTCTAAAATACTGAGCTCAAAATTTTTCACAAAAGATGAGGTCAGCACTTGGAGGTTTCTGTTTAGCCAAGGAAAAAAGAGAAAAAGAAAAAAAGCTTTATCTTAATGCTGTATTAATGTGAGCAACCACAAGATGTGACAATAGGTTTTATCTATTAGGATTCAATACAAGGAAAATGGGTCCGAGTTTATATAATTACAAAATAATGAGTTTAAGTTTATCACATTAGAAGTGCTACTGAAGGTGATAAGCAAATGACATGCATTTGGATAAGTAATTATTGAACAATAGTCATTATTAAGTGCCATTTTTCAACCTGATGACTACTTAACTTACCCTTGTAATGTGCATTTTCTTTTGTAAAGAGAGATTAATCACTGAAAAGAACATAAGTTGGTGAGGGCGGCACTACACAGCTCTACTTACTGAAGATCCAGCGGTAGAATGTGAGAGATATCTACTTAAAACCAAGCCAGTCATAGTTTTAAATCAAACTATGACTGAGGTGCTTTATGGTTTTTAAATGGATGTGCCAAAAGCTGCTTATATTCTGTGGGTAGACATGACTACTCCAGACCCTTCTACCACATTTTGAAGTATACAAACAGAGTAAACGCATGCCATATTTAATGTTTTTGATATGCTGGATGACCATCTGAGACATTCAGTTGCAATCTATTGAATAAATTCATATATAGGCTGCTTTCTCTGTTTTTAGAAACCATATGTAAACAAACCCACACACAAGCTGTTTTACTTTCACAGTCTTACAGTAGTAGAGAGAATAAATTAAAAATAAACAAGGTCCAAGGTCCCAGCAAAAGGGAGCATTAATCACCATAATGGTGCCGTCAAATGAAACACAGCTATCTACAACAAAACAACATCAACAACACTAAAGAGAACTAAACCTCTATTAATTCTGAATAACAAGTTTTGTACACATAAGGTACTAATCAGGACTGACACTCAGGACATTTTTATGGGTGGTCCCCTCCAGCCAGTAGACTATATACCCATTACCACTTTTCCCTTGATGAAAGCTCTGGCCACAGTGTATTACCTAAGCACACATAATTAACTTATTTAAATTTGAGGGCTTATGGGTATTTTACTATTAGAGGATTCCACTGATGCAATCTGGTGCAACCTTTATTTTATTTTATTTTATTTATTTTATTTTATTATTTTTTTTATTGATTGATTGATTGACATTCTTTATGTACTCTTCAAATGTTTGGGTTCAGTAAGATTTTTCTTTGAAATAAATTAATAGTTTTATTCAGCCAGGTTGCATTAAATTGATCAAATGTTACAATGTTACAAAATGAATTAATGAACGAACGAACGAATGATTGAATAAGTGAATTAATGAATGAATGAGTGAGTGAGTGAGTGAGTGAATGAATGAATGAATGAAAAAACAAATATTCTTCTTTTCCAAATAAATTGTTCTTTCGAACATTCTATTCATCAAAGAATCCTGAAAAAAAAAAAAGTTAAACAGCACAACTGTTTTCAACATTGATAATAATAATAATAAACGTTTCTTGAGCAACAAATCAGCATATTAGAAGGATTTTTGATGGATCATGTGGCAGTCAAGACTGGAGTAATGGCTGCTAAAAATTCAGCTTTAAATTACAAGAATAAAAATAAAATAAAATAATTTAAAAATATAAACAAACAGTAATACTATTAATAGCATTGTGAAATATTATTTAAAATAACTGTTTTTTAGATGTATTTATTTATTTATTTATTTATTTATATATGTATGTATGTATTTTTAAATAAATGCAGTCATAGTTGTAAACATACTTACATAAGCTTCTTTCAAAAATAAAGAAATAAACAAACAAACAAACAAATGAACTAATTAATTATAAATTAGGGTAGTGGATATATTCCACAGATTTTTTATTTTATTTTATTTTTTTTACCAATTTTGATAATGCATTTTATTGTAACAATGAAATAAATTGTTTAAAAATGTGTAAAATCTCATTTTAATCTGACAAAATATATAATAGTGTGATTAATCACTTTACCATTCAACCTAAACATTAGCTTTCGTGCTTTAAAAAAATAATTTACAAATGATAAATCCTTACATGTATGTGATATTTCGTGTTTGTACATTGTGGTATGATAAATGACAAAACCCCAAATAAAAACCTGACCCATGATTTATTATGAAAATGACTTTTTGATAGGTGCCTTTTGACTGCGTCCTAATAATTTCTTATCCTTCCAAAAAGGTGGTGTTTGAAGAAAAAAATTAATTTTCTGATTACATGGAAGGTGCAACTCGAGCACTAAGCGCATTACCTTTCGGGCTTGGCTGCATTGCCTGGAGAATTGCCAAAGACACAGTGAAAAGCCTGGAGCAGTATATCCCCCTCACCAGCACTTACCGCACGTGTCACATTATATTTGAGTATGAATTGACATCCTCCATTACTCTATGGAAGATTTGCACATTTTCACATCTATTGTATCCAGCATTCTCCAATCCGTCTGCGATTGCTTGCTTTAGCAATTTCCGGCAATGCCTGGATGTTATGCCTGCAGCACATTATTCTCCATGCTTGGTTTAAGAAAGCATAGCAAATGAAGACAACTGAAATCTATATACGTTTGATGTCTTAAGGTGTCATGATTAACACAGCCTGCTCGGATTATTTACGGCCTCAAATGCTAAGGAGTCTAATAGCAGATAAGACGTGGCTGGCAGTAATCGCTCCGATGCATTATTTCTCTTGCCTTTAGCAGGATATTTAAAGAATCCAGCACCAGGGATCAAATCATTACCAGATTATATAGCGGGCGTAAGCCAACTTTTAGATGCTTTTCTGGCTCAAACGTTCAGGGAACTTTTTCAGAAGAAGTTTCCTTTGGGTTAGAACTTTCCTTAGATGATATTCTTTCATGGGATCTCACACTGCTTTGAAATGTTATATGTGGCACAGAGCCTTACATGAGAAAATGCTTAATGTCACAATTTCAAGATATATTACTGCAAGTTTCTAAGAATCAAAGAATAATTACATTATAATTCACTAAATCCCTTCATAATAATGAAGGATGTCCAACTAGACATTAAAAAGACATTTTAAAAAAGAACAAAGGCATTAAAAAAGAGCAAACAGGATCGAGAAAAAGGGATGTCTATAATACTTGGACAACGTTGTTCATTAGCATTCCCTTTCATCTAAACATTTAATCTAAATAGAAGTTTCTTGGCTGGAGAATGAGTGCAATTTAAATGTTTTGTTATCCTTGCATTTAATTTATTTTATGTATTTTAATAATTTAAACAATTTAATTTAATTTTAGGCAGAGGACACCCTGGATAGATGTCCAGTCTATTATTTTATTTTATTTTATTTTATTTTGAACCTAAATGTCATGTGACTAATACTGTGAGATACTTGTGACTTGTGTCTAACACAGTACACATAGCAAGCTTTAAAAACATAAATAAATAAATGAATGAACGAACAAACAAATTAATAAATAAATACAAAGAAAGAAAATAAAATGAGATGAAATAGAAATATAACTTATGTTGCTTGCAAAACACACATCCTCTGTCAGTGGCTGACAATAGAGAAAGATGCTTTCATTTTTTCTCCCCCAGATAGTGTAGTCATCGACATCTACCAGCAGAGGCTAACTGGATCATGCTAACCAGTCAAACTCCGACTGCTTGGAAGGCACAGAAATCAATGTCAGTTCCCCACCAGCCTTTGATCTTTCCCTGGTGCCTAACCCAGATCCTCCCCTGGGAACCCAAAGAGCCTTCCGGACTGCCAGCTCATCTGCATTCAGCATTGATCACCACACAAAACCACCCACTCTGTCATCTGTCATTTAAGGTCTGGAGCACAGACTCCCCAAGGTCATCACTGACATCATTCTGACATCACTCAGAACGGCCCACAGGAATATGGCCTAATCTAATTAGACTGATTATTTCAAACTCGGATCGCTTCGTCATATGGAAGGGCCCTAAAGTGTGTGCTCTACATTAGCGTGTTGTGATCTGGATTGATTATTCGCTTCATGCACACAGTGGAAACATCAGCGGAAATGGACGAGCTGGAGGTTTTTCAAAGGGTCAAGGGCTGGGTAGTTAGCATGGCCCCATTAGCCTCTGCTAGCAGATGTCGTGACTACATTCTGTGCTTCTGAAAAGCATCTTTTTCCATTCAATATTTATATATTTATTCATAATTAGCCATGTAGCCAACCCTTTTTTTAATAGCAAGAATGTACAGTAAGGGCCTATATATATATATATATATATATATATATTACACACATTTTTTTGAGAGAGATAGAATTCACCCTATTTATTTTCTTTCTTTTTTTTTTTTGAAGTTGATCTTATTGTAAATAATTGAATTTACTAATTGAGAATATTGAATTTCCCTTCCCCCCCATTTTTTATTTATTTATGTTTTTGAAAACAACATAGCAATAATGCACAGAAGATATTTACCGATATTTAAGATATTAAACGCTTGTTTTGTTTACTGTGTGGAGACGTGCTGATATCGCGTTTGGTCTCGTTCTGTATCGCGTATCTTGTCAGTGTCTGCGCTTGCTTGGCCATTTGTTGTGAAAAAATAAGGAAAGTGTGTCCAGCTAAATTCAATTAGTATTTTGTTAGACGGGTATAAAAAAGCTTAGTTTACCGCGGCAGCCGTTGCATGAAGGCCTCCTTGTGTGAAGACCGAAGAGTGTAAAGACCATCGACTCTACCGGGCGACTCTACTGGGCAGGTACATCGGCAAAGGATATAAGTATCGCTTTTTATTTCTCCTCTTTCCTACTACTTGTTTCACTTCTGTTTCAGTTTTTTATAACCATTTCTTACCATGTGTAAGTAAGTTGTCGTTTTTTAGCATGTGTGTTTGGCAGTGTTATTTTTAAGGATTACTGATAAACTACTGTCGTTTGATTTGTATTTATTTTAATTTAGTTAAATTATGTCTGAAATTATTATGTCTGTATAGGTCTTTTAAGGTTTAGTTTTATTCAATTTGAGTTATTTTTAACAAACTAAATTGAAATGAAATGAGATATATATATTGAATTTATAAATGTGTATCTGTCATGAATCTGGTTAATGGACTTCCATCCGCTAGCCACCAGAGATCGCTATTCTATTGCATTAACTTTCGCACCACACAGGCTGTTACATATTACCCTGGACTGCATTTCCCATCATCCATTGCACTATGTACACACAGCTGTCTCAATCACTGGCTCACCTGAAAGCTATTACACTCACTATATAAAACACACTCAGGTCCCGCTTTAGTCACCGAGTATTGTGCTGCATTTATCACTCTCCTAGTGGTAGCTGCTTTACCGAGCCATCCCGTGTTTCTGTTTAGTCTCTAGTATTGTTCTGTGTATATCACTCACCTAGTGATAGCTGCTTTACGGAGCCTAGTTTCTTGTTCTAGTTCAGTCTAGTCATTTTGTGTTACCTTATTTCCAGTTTCCTGATTCCTGCCCGTGTATCTTGGATTTACTCTTGTCTTGCTGCTCGGACTCTGTTTGTACCTCATCTGGACTATAGCTCATGTTTCTGGATTACCCCTGTTGTCAAGCCCTCTGGATATTGTACGCCGATCGATGATCTACGCCAGCCTTAGGAATACTCTGTCTTGCCTCTTACAGACCTGTTTGCTGACGCTCGACCCTGCCTGTTTATATCATGTCCATGAATAAAGCTTTGCATATGGATCCACACATCTCATGTCTCGTTTGCCCTGTTACAGAATACTCGGCCACACAAGGATCCAGCAGCTTTTCTGAGGAACACTGGCCAGGTATGGACACAGCAATAATTTTGTTAGCCCTTAAACAAGGCTCGCGATCGCTGGAGAACTATATCCGCAAATTTTTAGCCATTGCAAATTATTCTGATCTACCGGACTGTTTGTTGATAGAGTTTTTCTGTCATGGCATTAATCAACCCCTACAATCTGAGTTTAGATGCGAGAGTCCACGTTCATCACTCTCTCAGTTTATGGATTATGCTTTGTTTACTATTGGATCTTTGTTTACTGTGGGTGTCATGGAGGAAGAACGTGACACCGCGTCTGTGACTGAAATAGCGGCTGCCCCGGAGCACGTTCGCAAAATGGCAGCCACAACAACACCCAGTCAAGTCACAGCTGATCTTCGTGAGTCAAGACAAGTCACAGCTGATTGTCGGGAGTCCAGTCAAGTCACAGTTGATTGTCGGGAGTCCAGTCAAGTTACAGCTGATCATCATGAGTCAAGTCAAGTCACAGTTGATTGTCGTGAGTCAAGTCAAGTCACAGTTGATTGTCGGGAGTCCAGTCAAGTCACAGTTGATTGTCGGGAGTCCAGTCAAGTCACAGCTGATCTTCGTGAGTCCAGTCAAGTCACAGCTGATCTTCGTGAGTCCAGTCAAGTTACAGCTGATCATCATGAGTCAAGTCACAGTTGATCGTCAAGAATCTAGTCACGTCTAAGCTGATCGTCAAGAGTCTCGTCACATCTCTGCTGATCTCCCAGAGTCTCGTCATGTCCCAGTTGACCGTCCTGGGTCTCGCCACATCGCCGTTGATCGTCCAGAGTCTGGTTACTTCCTGTCTGCTGCACCCAGATCTTCAAGGTCAGTCTCTCGGTATCCCAGTCTGGTATCTAGTGTGAGGGATGCTCTGCTGGTGTCTGCACACACAGCTGGTATCCCCAAATCCACTCACTCTAACTCACCTGTTCCTGAACTAACTCCCTTGTCTGAAGCACTTCCCTTGATGGGGATTGTTTTATGTTGCGTCTGGGCTGCGTACACCAGCATAGAACTGCCTGAGTTGGCAGCGTATACTGTGAAGTATCCAGAGGTGGTGGTACCCAGCAACAATTTCTCTCTGTTACCATATCAGACTGCTGTAGAACTTCCAGAGGTGGCGGCATCTGCTGCAGAACCTCCAGAGGTGTCAGTAGTGCTCAATTATGAACTCCCAGTGTGTCCTGTCACAGTCAAGGAGACTGTCATCTGTCGCCTGTCCTGTCACAGCCAGAAGGGCTGTCCCTGAACTCTCGTCCAGTCCAGAACCGGCCATGGAGGCCGATTGTGAATTATTGTCCTGTCCCGATCTAGCCAAAGAGGTTGTCTTTGAATTAGCAGCCTTGTCTATCATTGCCAAAGAGGCCACTAATGAACTGTCTGTTTGTACAGTCACAACCAATTAGACTGAAAATGAACAGTCTGCCAACCCAGTTTCAGCCAAGGAGTTTCCCTTTGAACTATCTGTCTGTCTTGCTCCCACTGAATCTGACTGTGAAATATCTGCCTGTCTAATATCACTTAACTGTAATGTTTGCAAGTCCAGTCTCAGTCAGTGTACCTGGTTTTGATCTGTCAGCCGGTCCCCTGCTCCCATGTGTGTCTAATTCTGAACCATTTTTCTTACCAGTCTCAGTCTGTGAACTTAATCCTGAACTAACTGTATGTCCTGTTCCAGTCCATGAGTCTAATATTGAACTGCCTGTTTTGAGCCCAGAAACTATAAATGCACCCCATGTCTGTCCCGTTAACCCTGTCACTGCCATAGAGACCATTTATGAACTGTCTACCTATCTGGTTTCAGTTAACAAACCTGATTTTGAGCCTTGTGTCAGTCCTGTTTCAGTCAGTAGGTCTGATGTTAAACCTTTTGTCTGTCCAGTTTCTGTTAGTGGGTCTGAGTATGAATCGTCTGTCTACCTAGCTTCAATCACTGAACTGTCTGCCAATCCAGTGTCAGTCAATGCATCAAATTGTGAACTGTCTGTTGGTTTATACTCTGCAGTTAAATCTGATTCAGAATTGTCTGCCTGTCCAGTCTCAACTAGTGAGTCTGTCATGAATCTGGTTAATGGACTTCCATCCGCTAGCCACCAGAGATTGCCATTCTATTACATTAACTTTCACACCACAAAGACTGCTACATATTACCCTGGACTGCCTTTCCCATCATCCATTGCACTAAGTACACACAGCTGTCTCAATCACTCACTCACCTGAAAGCTATTACACTCACTATATAAAACACACTCAGATCCTGCTTTAGTCGCCGAGTATTGGGCTGCATTTATCACTCTCCTAGTGGTAGCTGCTTTACCGAGCCATCCCGTGTTTCTGTTTAGTCTCTAGTATTGTTCTGCGTATATCACTCTCCTAGTGATAGCTGCTTTACGGAGCCTAGTTTCTTGTTCTAGTTCAGTCTAGTCTTTTTGTGTTACCTTATTTCCAGTTTCCTGATTCCTGCCCGTGTATCTTGGATTTACTCTCGTCTCGCCGATCGGACTCTCTCTGTACCTCATCTGGACTATAGCTCATGTTTCTGGATTACCCCTGTTGTCAAGCCCTTTGGATATTGTACGCCGATCGATGATCTACGCCAGCCTTAGGAATACGCTTTGTCTTGCCTCTTACAGACCTGTTTGCTGATGCTCGACCCTGCCTGTTTATATCATGTCCATGAATAAAGCTTTGCATAGGTTTTTTTTTTTTTTTTTCGTGTTTGGCTGAGTGTTATGTTAGATTCATTATACCTTTTGCTCTTTAATATTTTGAATTGTTTTTAGCTTTATTTTTTGTTTTTCATTTAAATGTTAAGTCTTGAAATTTTGTTCTATGCATTTGTCATTTTTTTTTTATTTCATTTCTTTATTTTTTAAATGTGTATAGGTAGTATTTATAAAGTTTTAGTTTTGGATCTGTTTTTAGTTGTTTTAATACTACAATTGATTGTTTCTGTTGTCCTCATTTGTATGTCGCTTTGGATAAAAGCGTCTGTTAAATGACTTAATAATAATACCAGGGCTGGATTTTTTTTTTTTTTTTTTCAATAATTTGGTACACTTGGGACGTATGTCACAATATGGAAGAATAGATCTGTCACTACATCCATTTTATTGCCACTTTAAAAGTGTGCAGTGGACTAATATCTATCTCCAGGTAGTTTAAACTTGCTTGGGTATTTTTTAAAGAAGCTAAGAATGAATTTCAATGGCATTAGGCATTAATTTACTTGGCCCTGTGTCAAGTAGTTGAAAGAGTAAACATTTGCTGGAAGACTAAGGGAAAAGTCATTAGAGCTGACAAAGTAGGCTTGTTTCAGATAGTTCTCTTTTTGTCAGAAAATTAACTATTTAACTCTCCATTATTTTGTGGGGTTATTTTCAGTGCTGATTAGAGCACAGTCATTGTACGCTAATTAGACAAAACAGACTGCCACACAATACAGCTAATAAAGGAAGGATATGCTGTGCTTTAACAAGTGCAAGCATAGTCACTTATATTTTATTTCTCCAATCTATACAATTGAAATGAATGAAATCAATCAATCAAGGAAATAGCAACTCTTAATCATTTCTAGAATGGTTCGTTTGTTTGACAAAAATGAAAAAGTTGATGGCACCACACAAACGTATTTTGGTACTATTTTTTTTTTTTTTAATTTAGTGTTCATTTTATTGTTTCTGTTTCACTGACAGTGTTAATCAATTTTTGCTTCTATGTAGTGTTCATTTGTAATGGCAGTGAATAGCTGTTATTTTTCAGTAGTCCAAAAGAAGTCCAATAATGCGCCTCACACGGCTCCGTGGGGTGAATAAAGGTCTCCTGTAGCGAATCGATGCTTTATTGTGAGAAAAATATCCATATTTAAAATTTTATAAATAGCAATCTCTAGCTTCCGCTAACTGTTGTACGCACGATCACAATAGAATGCCGTTCCGGTGGATGACGTAGGATGTCTTCTTTTGGACTACTGAAAAATAACAGCCATTCACTGCCATTATAAAGCTTGGAAGAGCCAGGACATTTTTAAATATAACTCTGATTGGATTCGTCTGAAAGAAGAAAGTCATATACACCTAGGATGGCTTGAGTGTGAGGGTATTTTTTTATTTTTGGTGAATTATCCCTTTAAGGTTAATGTAATATTGTATTGATGCTGTCGTGAGGGTGCTTTATTTTTCTTTGCTTATTTAATACTAATATAATGTCAATTTTTCTGTAGTGTTAGCCTGACGGTAGTGTTTTGCTTCTTCTTCTTTCATAACAACGTTAAGGTAACAAAACAAAGCAACTGTCAAAAATGAAAGTATTCTTTAAGAATCACTTTAATGACCTTGTCTTCTCTTCAAACTTATAATTTTTACCGCTTAAAGAGATGTTTATTTAATGCAAACTGCATTCAAAATACACACTAGGCATTATTGTTCCAACAAAAAGTAAAAACAGACTGATATAGAAACAACACCATTGAGGAAAGAAGGTCTCTGTGTTGAAAGATGAAATTGAACACAAGTCTTCGGGGAGCACTTAAAAGGGTCTCTCTTCACTGTTTGTGCAGTTGACATTGTTCAAAAAGGTAACTTCGGTAACTTGGCATTTACTTTTCGTTGTTTGTTTTCTTTGCACATAAAAGATATGACTGCAGTCATCATGATGAGAAACATCAACATCAGAGTTGCTTCTTATATCTTATATTTATTGATATATGAAGCAGTCCATAACTTCTATAATCTAAGACTTCTATAATCTGGGGAATTAAATTCAAATTGTAAAAGTTCCTCAGGTGTCTGTCCTTTTATGTGTCGCATGAGTCACCTTCATAAACAACATAAAGTCCAATATTTTTGAGTTGTCCAGGACTTTGTCAGTTCCCTTTCCCTTTGAAAGTGGTAGTCAGTCTTCAGTTTGCTGCATGGTGCAATAAAGACTGCAGAGTAAAGTCCCTGGACTCAAACAATTTCTGTGAATATAATTCAAAACAGGAAGCTTGTCACATGGCATGCATACTATTCAGTAGCATGATGTTGTTTAATAATTTTCCTGTAACAAGCAATTTTTCCCCCCTCCAACAAATAGTGGCATTGCTCGATAAAACACTACTTTACATATATCAATACATATACATATATACTTTACATATATTATTTTTGTGAATCGATTTATTCAGATGAAGCATTTTAAGTATTTGTTTAATTAAAATTATTATATCATTAGTACATTTTCAACTGGTATAGTAAGCCTATATACTCTAAAAATGCTGGGTTAAAAACAACCCAACTTGGGTTATTTGGCAACCCAGCGCTGGGTAAATATTGGACAGAACACATGCTGGGTTATTTTTGACCCAGCTGGGGCCTGTTTCATAAAACTAGTTTACCAAATAAGCCAGGCTTACTTCAGTTAGTCTGACATATTGTCAGTTGATTCGGTTCAAAATAAGTCAGACTAACTGAAATAAGCCTGGCTTATTTGGTAAACTTGTTTTATGAAACAGGCCCCAGGTTGGGTTAAACGTTTTTACCCACCATGCTGGGTTGTTTAATTTAAGTCATTTATTGTTTAAAAAATATTATATTGCTGGAATGGGCTGGAAATTAAAAATCACACACAGAATTACTATATATAGGCAACAGCAATAATCAAAAGATGAACATTTATTATTAAGCAAGAACACCCATGGACAAAATACAAGACAGACTGAATTTATTTGGGTGAATACAGCATAGTTTCCAATATTACATACATTTCAACTAATTTAACAAGTATTTTAGAAATAAAAAGGGACATTTAAAGGATCATGAAACCCCAGACTACTTTTTCTGAGATTTTAGCAGAGGTGTTTGTGTTGTACATCACTGAAGACAATGTTAGCATCCGATAATTTTAACTGTTGGAGAAAACTGGTTAATTTGAAGCTTTTTTTGTGCTATTTTTATCTTGTTCTTGCTCTGTCTTGTTATCGTGTTCTTATCCTATGAGAAGATGCTTCGCTTAATTATTCACAAAAGCATGTGTTGATTTGCTATGACAGACGCTTCAGACTGTGACGATTCAGACACTCTCTCATGTTTATTAATTATCCCGTCAACTTATTCTCTCAAATGGCCTGGGTATTCAGGTGTTTCAATCCGACCCATTGCCACAAGTTTATAAACCTTTGGTGTTATGGTTCGTTCTGAAGAGGTGTGTGAATTCAAGTGTGGTACTGTGGTAGGATGCCACCTATACAATAAATAATTTTGTGAAATTGCATCCCTGCTAGTTATTGCACAGTCAACTGGAAGTTGTATTATTGGAAATTGGAAGTGTTTAGGAACAAATTAAGAATGCCAAGTGTCGGATGTAGGGGTGTAAAGCACACCACCACTGGACTCTGGAGCAGTGGAAACCTGTTCTATGGAGTGATGAATCACACTTCTCGTTTGGAGGGTCTGATGGGCGAATCTGGGTTTGGCAAATACCAGGAGAATGTTACCTGCCTGACTGCATTGAGCCAACTGTAAAGTTTGGTGGAGGAGGGATAATGGTATAGGGCTGTTTTTCAGGGATTAGTCTAGGCCACTTAGTTCCAGTGGAGGGAATCCTTAATGCTTCAGCATACCAAGACATTTTGGACACTGCTATGCATCCAACTTTGTAGGAACAGATTGCGGAAGGATTTCTATTCCAGCATTACTGTGCCCCAGTGCACAATGCAATGTCCAAAAAGACAGGATTGGATGAATTGGATGGTGTGTAAGAACTTGACTGGCCCGCACAGAGCCCTGACTTCAACCCCGGCCAACACCTTTGGGATGAACTGGAATGAATGTTGCGAGCCAGGCCTTCTCGTCCAACATCATTGCCTGACCCCACAAATGCTCTACAAGGATGAATGGGCCAAAAAAAAAAAAAAAAACACAGACACACTCCAAAATCTTGTGGAAAGCCTTCCTAGAAGAGTGAAGATTCTCTAAATTCTCTAAGACTCTCTAAATTAATGTCTTTGTATTTATAATGCAATGCCATTAAATCCCCTGTTGGTGTGATTGTCAGGTGTTCCAAAACTTTTATACATATAGTGCACATAATTTAAAAATATATAACTTGCTTAACTAGCGTAAGTGTAGTTACCCAGTGGGTTGTAGTGTAGTTGTTGTTTTTGCAAAAGTGCAGTTTGACTGTATTACTAAATTATGACTAGTTTTTAACCTAGCGAGCTTCAGTTTTTCCTAACACTGCTATTTGCATGTTAACTTCAAGCCCATTGAGAGATAAAACCAATAAATAAATAAATAAATAGCATGTGATTAAAGTGTGTAGCCCATAAGCTATGATGCAGGCTGAGATAAGTGTGTGTTTGTGTGTGTGTGTGTGTGTGTGTGTGTGTGATGCTGATGGAGCTGTGTGAGGTGACTGTTTAATTAGGCTGGCTAATGGGCTGAATAATTATGTTACTTTTTTTGCCATCTGGACCTGGAGCTCCCAGAAACCCTCTCTCTTGTTCAGCTGAACTAGTGAGGAGGCAGTCAGGTGAGAGAAAAACACAAACCTTTCCAAGTTCCTGAGGGTACACGGTTGAAAGCAATACAATCACAATCTCTAGCCTTCTTAAGTTCCTCCGAATGACCCTGATGACAGCTACAGCATCTGTGTTTAACATATGCCAGTTATTTTACATTTCACTGTAAGTAAATGGTTATTTAGGATGTTTTTAATCCAAAGTATCTGGTGCAACCTGGGCCTAAATGTTTTGCTATCTATTATTTCTATTCATGTCAATGCCATTTGCTTGTTGCTTGGACCCCGAAGTGTGTGATTTTATTTTATTATATATATATATATACACACACACACACACATTCATAAATATATATATGTGTGTATGTATGTATGTGTGTGTGTGTGTGTGTACCTGTTTTTATATTCCGGTGGGGACTTAAACCTGAATACACACAAGTCAGCGTCATAGGGACTTGTGTCACGGTGAAGAGCTAAATTGAGGTCCCCACGGGTAAACAAGCTTATAAATCACACAGAATGAAGTTTTTTGAAAATCTAAAAATGCTGAAAGTTTCCTGTAAGGGGTAGGTTTAGGTGTAGAGTTGGTGTAGGGCAATAGAAAATACAGTCTGTACAGCAGAAAAACCATTACGCCTATGGAAGTCCCCACAAGGATAGTGAAACAAGTGTGTGTGTGTGTGTATACACATACATAAATATTGATGAATTTATACATAAAAATGAATGTGTGTGTGTGTGTGTGTATATATATATATATATATATATATATATATATATACACACACACACACATACATACATATACAGAAATATGTATATTCAACTGAATACAACGTAATGTATTAAAATAATAATAATAATAATAATAATAATAATAAAATCAATAAACTGAGAGATTATTTGGTTTCACATAATCATTCAGAAGTCATAATAATATGCTGATTTGGTGCTAAATTATTATTGGTGCTCACTTATTAATAATTGTTCTTATCAATGCGTAAACATATTTTGCTGTTTAACAATTTTGTGTTTTTTCCAGGTTTCCCATAGAAATATAAATAGAAAATAAAATAGAAATAGAATAGAAAGTTTAAACACATTTTTTTTTTTAAAAAATATAATATTCTAAATATACTTGTAATGTTCTAAATTATTTTACTGTTACTTTTTAAGAGTTTAATGCTTCCTTGTTGAATACAGCAAGTGCTTAATGGTGCTGAAAATTCAACTTTACCATCACAGGAATAAATTAAATTTTTACATATATTAAAATAGAAAACAGTTATTTCAAATTATAATATTCCACGGTATTACTGTTTTACTGTATTTTGGATCAAAAATGGCATTCCTAGGTGACCATAAGAGACCTCTGAATTAAATAAATAAATAAATAATCTTACATAAATAAACAATCTTAAATAAATAAAAATAAATAAACTTTTCCAAATCTTCAACCGGTAGTGTACAGCAAACTGGCTGAATAGCATGCATGACTCTAAACTTTACAAAGGCTTGTCATTTGTTTATATTCAATTATATTTAAGTGATATATGTCTCTGACAGGCAGCAATTTTATTCAATCTAAATCCAATTTAAGCATTGCAAGCAATAGTCTTATGCATTCATTATATGAGAATTATCTATCACAGTTCCTTATCCCATTATCACACATATGCAGAAGGGCCCACACACTGTATTATATGACAAACGGCTCTTAAACTTCTGCATAACTCAAACTTTGCTTGACCTAAAGTGCTCTTGGGCTGCTCAGCTCATCTCAGACTGGATGCGCATTGTTGGAGGACAGATTGTAAGAGGAGCAATAATTCACCAACACTTAAATTACATAGAAAAGCAAGCAGGTGCATGATTTGGCATGGCAGCCAATACAAATTATTAATAACCGTTTCCTTACCTAAGTCCTGCATTTGGACCAGGCTCGGTTGCAGAATCACATAACTCTGTGTGTAACAGACTTTAATAAGAGTTATCTGTAATTTCTCTATTTGTTTTGTGTTGCCTTTTAAATGTTTTGTATGTTGAACATTGTTTAAGGATCGCATTATTTCCGTAGTTTACGGAGACTTTTATTTTGAAACGAAATCTGCTTTTCACGACAAAGGGAGCGTAAAGAGGTATGGAGACCGAGCGCTTCATGACGGCTTAACAGAACGCGTGCATGAAAGGACTGTTTATAATTTTATTCAGAACCCCCCGAGAAGGCACAAGGTTTGTGCATTTGTATACTGTTTGTTAAAAGCAAGTGTTTTGTGAAAATCGCTGAACATGTCTAGTAATGTTAATGTACATTTTTATATCGCTTCATTCAGCTCTTACGGTGATTTCTGGAGTAAAAAAAGAACGCTAATAAAACTTAAAGAAATATCAGTAAAGTGTTGGCCATCATTCGGACGGGGTCCGCTACAGTAATGGTGCGTTCACACCAGACGCGAATGAAGCGTTAAGCGCGAGTGATTTACATGTTAAGTCAATGCAAAGACGCGATAGACATCCTGTGGCGTGAATTGGGCGTTTCGGGCGTTTGACGCGTGTAAAGGCCCGGGTATACTTCACTTTCCGCGTTACGTTCCGTCTCGCGCACAACCGCGTCTGCGCAGCTTTCAAAGTATACTCAACCGCGGATGAGTCCGGACGGACGAGCTCGACACACATGCAGAAACACCTACTTGACTTGCGCTGTCTCAACATTCACCTCGCGCATGCGCTGTTGTACGCGCACCGTCCGCGCGGTCTCAAAAAATTGCCTGCAGGCGGACGGGGTGCGTGGCGGTCCGCGAGCCCTCCTGATGACGAAAATGACGTAATGTGGACAGTGCGCGGACGGCCGAAGTATACTTTGGCCCGGGGGAGGTCCAAGATGGCGCCTTGTTAAGACGAAATTTTCAGAGTTCCTGACCAAACTTTACAGATTCAGAAAGGCTAGCTGTATTAACGT